>JAULKM010071710.1:0-11925 GCA_032355605.1 Rubia tinctorum
ACGGACAACATGTAGGAGTTTTTCACGATCCAGCAGTCACACACCCTCCCGATATTCGAACCCGAGACCTTTTTCAAGCAAGTGGAACTCGAAGGTCAGGTGTGCAACCAACTGGACTAAACCGTGGGTGCTTGTTTTTATAAGTTTCAAGGCCTTTTATCTTCATTCAAAAGCTACACCAGAATATACACTAATCATGTCGACGTAGTAGACAAACATAGTTTGACAAAAATATAGCAAGTCAATGAATCATTTAGGAAAGAGGAAAAAGGCTCAATGTCAAAAAGTTTTTCATTTATGGTATACAAATCTGAACATTGTTGTCTACCAAAAACAAGTGTTCACTACACATTGACAGATGATGATCTAGAGTAAAGATTATCCAAGACATGCTACCAGGAATGATGTCTAAAAGCACAAAAGATCATAAGTCCAATACCTAATGATATGGTGATGAAAGGTATTAAATTCCCAACTGCTCCAAACATCATAATGATGATGAAATTGTGAAAGAACTGTTTCTTGTTGACCTGGAACCTGATGAACAAATCAAGACATTATATGACCAAACCAACCAGTGATACTAATTTCTCTGTAAACCAAGGCTAATCATCCAGTGGAGCACATTCTCTTCTCATTTCCCCTTTCTTTTCACTTTTCGCTTTTCACCATCCAAATACACAAGAAAACATCAAGAAAATCTACGACTTACCCATCATTGAAAAATGATGGGAGGAAGCAAATCAATGAAGAAAATGCCTTCACTGGAAACCAGCAGATGAGAGCTTGTCCCTTTACTAACTAGAAGAATCAAAATTCCAGTACATGAACCTTACAATAGAAAACCAGAAACAAATTCATTAGGCTGAAACAAATTCACAATTCTGTTACCCTTGACGCCACCTCATCCTCCCGTCCTTTTCTTCTTCTTCCTTTCTCGCCTCCCCCAATTCGCTATTCATTCTGTCGCCGCCGCCGCCGCCGCCGTCCACGAATCTCCTCCGTCACCATCGAAGGTCCAGTAACCCTAGATTTCTTCGATTGAACCCTAGATTTTGGGGGAAATAGAGTGTTCTCAACAAATACTTCAACACCACATGAATATTGCAATGACAACAGATAAATGTGACATAATATCAGTGAAAAGGATTCGCCATTACCATTTCTTCCACTTCCCCTGTTTTAGAGACCAGCGAGTAACTCGAGCGGCGTCTTCCTACTATCCAGTGGCCAGCGGATCAATTATCCTCCGCAGCAGATCAACTACACTTATTCGACAACTCGGCGGCCTGGAACGACGGGGGTGGTGGTTGTAAACAGCTGTCACATGTGAGAGTGGGGGAGAAGACATTAGCGGGAAGAAGAGAAATATAAGAAAATGAGGGGAAAATATGGTATTAATATTAATGAGGGCAGTTGCATCTTTTTAGTTTTTTCCCCTTTTTTTAGCAAGGGTAAAATTGTCATTTGATAAAATCTAGCCAATTCTTGCGTTGACAATTGGAGTCAACGGCTCTCAAGGTTATATTAGCACATACATCATAAAGTTAGAGTTATATTAACTCTTTCTCGTTTTGCAGGGTTATATTGACACTTTCAACCTAAATTTAGGGTTATTTTATCACTTTACTCTTTTTTTTTTCTTCATGTTTTGTTTTTTTCTTTCTTTCCTTTTCTGTTAAAAAATAAGGAAGGTGTATGTAGTAAAGTGTGTCTTTTTTGCTCGGGCATTAGGCTAGAAAGTTTTTGCCAACTGAAGTTTTCCAATTACCTCTTTAAACGGTTAGCTTCTGTTGGTTTCCGATCTACTACCTATTGAAGTTGGTGTAGGAGAAAATCGAGTTAAAATAGTTAGAACAATTTACTTTTAGCGATTCCCTCTAAGGTTGAAGAGTAGATTTGTAGATTTTGGCTAGTCCGGGCTTCCGGTTTGCTATCCAAAGAGTTTGTTTGTGGAGAAATCCGTGTTCAAAGTAGTTAAAACAACTTACTTTTGGTGATCCCCTCTGAGATTTAGAAGTAGATCGATTCAGGAGGTCTAAACTAGTTCGGGTTAGATAGTTTCGTACTTATAAATATAAATGTCAAGTCTAATGTGTGTTATTGTGACTGTTTGAGTCGGAATGCTGGCTCGAGCAGAGACTTCCGTCTAATGAACTCAAGTCGACATTGCTAGACGTGATCATGGTATAGGTGGACCACCTCATCCTATGTAACACCTTCCATTCACCGACCAAGGCAAGGACGACATTGTGTTTGATAACCAGACGTAACTCGGGTTCTTCCCTCTACATAAATTATGGTCTTAAATCTCCATACACCAGGTTGCTTTATACCCAGTGTCAGTGTTGGCGTGGAGTTCATATGGGAGACTCATCCCATTTTGTGTGAGCTATTTGGGAATCTAACCTCACTTTGTAATATATAGAAAATCCCCGACATAGTGTTATATAGTTTATCAATCTGTAGATAAACTAGCATGGTCGGTTGTACACACAAATGATCACAAATTGCCACCGTAATTTTATAATTTATTGAGAAAAAGAGCCTTTACTCCAAAAAAAAAAATCAAAGTCAGGAGCTGCCTCAAGCCTTTTTTTTAAATCCACATTGTACACCTGGATTGCCAGTAAGCCTCACAAGATGGTAGTCCCGGTGAAGTTTTGTGTTGCTTTAAACAATGATCCGTCTCAGGTCAAAAATTATAAAACTAGAATTTAAGCTTCTCACCAATCTAACTCTCGTGTTGGCGACCTTCGTCAGCTTACGCCGAACGAAGATCTTGTTAAAATCATTTACTTTAAACATATGTTGAGATGCAAGATCAAGTTATAGTTATAGATAAATTAGTAGAAAATTCACGGATAAAAAAAGCGGATCGAAATCGAGTTATAATAAAAATACGGGGAGAGATATTGTAACACTTTTCTTGAAACACTCATTAAAAATGTTGCAATAACTTATAAAATATTGCTTAAACTTTTAAAAAGTGTTAACTAAATCTTCAAAAGTCTTACTTATCTAAATCTTGAAAAGTGTTGCGTTAAATCTAATGCAACATCACCGAAAGTAATACTTGTAAAAGTGTTGCTGATGATATATTTGACCAAGACTTCGTTGGACCCCAGGCCCAATCCTTTACGGAAAAAGTCAAGGTCTAAAATAATCCAATAGAGCCACTTGGTCGATGAGTTAGCACTAGGCCTCCTTACTAGATAAGGAGAATGATTAGGCCATAGACAAGGACTATTAGTGTACAGATAGTTTAAATACAAATGTATGTCTTCTACTTCCATTCATTCTGCATTCACTGTTTATGGACTTGAAAATTGACTTTGGCATCAGAGAGTTTCCCTCGGAACACTCTGGGGCTTGTTTTCTCCTTACATATTGCAAATCTAGATCAAGGGATTAAGAGGGGCTTGGATCGGGTTCCAGACGCATCAGTTGGCACGCCCAGTGGGACCGATTAAGTCAGATCTAGATTCCTTGGTGTATGTCCGCTTCCACAACCACCATTCGAAGGAGCGAGAGGCTGAGGACCAAGGATATAAGCACGGGTGACGAAGTTCACTCCACTTATAGGCGGAGGCGAACGAGGATGGTTGCTGCTCCAGCTGCACAGAGTGCAGAGATGAATTTGATTGAAGCATCGACAGATCTCAGCTTGGCACCACAAGAAACAAGACCTTTTACCTCGGTTCTACAAGACCTTTACCTTGATTTTTCAGTTTTGGAAGAACCGAGGTAAATACAGCCGGAGTAAAAGATATGTTTTTTTACCTTGGTTCGAAAACGAGGTAAAAAACCTTTTACCTCGATTTCCAACCGACGTCGGTAGGATATTTGACCGACGTCGGTCAATGGTATTTGGTCGACCAAGGTAAATAATATCTGTGACATCACAAAACCCGATGCTGGTTTCCCTATGAAAGCGACGTTGGCCAGAGCATAACGACATGCGATGTATTCAAAAAAGGTTCAACGTCGTTCATATGAAAAGTGACGTCACAGATCATTTAAAGCGACATCATGCGCTGACGTGGAACGGTGATTGATACGACATCATTTTAAATGGTCAACGTCACTCAGGATCATGCGACGTCAATTACGTGTCGTTTCGGCTGTGAACTAGTGCAAAATCGAAGATTAATCGGTTGGACATCATTTCTCGTACAATATTATATTATTTAATATTTGATGACCCAACAATCATTCGTCGATAGCAATTACATTGTATTTACAAAAAATGACATTACTAAAATATTAAAATACTAATTGTACAATATATAACTCTCATTTTCCTATTACAATAAATACACATGTAACAATGGATGTTCAAATTATAAAGGCGAGAGCGTACGACATAAATATGAACATGGAATGCAGTATAGAGACGTCACATGCTGAAAGGACCAATGTCGCAGTAACCGAAAACTAAGAGATGTCAGATAATCATACATTCTAGTCATGTCTTATTAAATGTGACTTTGGTAACCATTTGTTTGTATCTCGTAGTTGATGATGCATAGAACGACGTCACATATTCAACCTATATTCATACTAAAATTTGATTATTTTCCACAATCAACCATAATATCAGCCCTCAAATCATTACATAATATTGGGAACACAATCAATATACACTATATAACCCGCAACATAGTCAACACACTGAATGAAAATATTCAACCACTGTAGAAGGTATGTTAATAAAAGTGCTACATGAACATTGAATGGAGGGAAAACTACCTCAGTCAATTTGGACTGGGAGATGCTCCATCTTAGGATACTTGTTGATGATTTGGAGAAGAGAGCAGATTGGGTTCTTGAGTAGAGTTAAAATGTTGTGAATGGAGAGGAAGGTGTGGAGTTGGGGTAGGAAGAAGTGCATTTGTTGGAGGTGAGGAATGAGATGAGGTGTGGTCTTGTTGCTGAATTTGATTTAAATGAGATGGGTTTGGGGGGGGGGGGGATTATTTAAAATTTTGGCTGAAAATTTCGTTTGGAGCCTGAAATTTCATTTTGACCGACGTCGATTACGTGTCGGTCATTGAATCGTTATAAGCAAACAATATGCGACGTCGCCTCCATGGGTTAAAGTATAATTTTTTGATGTTTACTGTAAAAAAACTTGATGTTAAGATTGCAGGCCCTTCCGACTACCTGTTAAGGTCAAACAGGATCAAAATACTCCTGTACGTGCGAATAACAAATTATCATCTCCAATTTCGGCTTTAGACGTCTCCCAATTCCTTGTAGGGACTTGAGTGAAAAAAGGAATAAATGCACCGGTAGTCCAAACTCAATTACATTATTCCCAAAAATAACCTTGGTCTCCCACAACTTATACATGAGTCGCTATTAGCTATAGTGGTCTTATCCCCAAATAAACTTCGAGCACATCTTTCCAAATGAACCTTGAATATATACCTAATAGTAATCATCTGTGATATACTGTAGTCTAAGTACAAGCACTCTTTTAGAATTTATGGACATGGAGAACATGGCATATGAAAATTCATTTGATTTTATTTGGTAGAAATGATTGTTCTCATTACTCTAGGCCCTGTATTGAACTTTAGTGAAATTGATGGTTGGATTTTCTTATCTTCTAAATTCTAAGAAAAATTTTGAATGCTTTATTTTATCCAATTTTTGTGAGGTGGAATTTATCTTCCAAATTAACAACGCTCATAGTCAAGTAATATGTAGTAATGGAATACTAATAAGATCAAGGGAAGAATACCCACGTGACCTTGATGCATAAGTCGTAACAACATGTCTATGACAATGTGATTTAGATTATTGGCTATATCCAACAATGTGGCAGTCCGATCAAGTGAGATAATAGTTGTTCACTGAGAAAATGTCTACTCTTGCAAAACAGATCAGGGATGTAACTCCGAAGAAACACTCAACGATCAAGTCAGTCTTTCCTTCAAAGAATTAGAATTTATAAGTTTAGTTTCACTGAACTCAGCCAGTGTTTCTCACCTTTTATTTATAGGTTGATCATCGACCTGGCCTTTAATAGGGTCTAAGGTCGTGAGTCACTTTTTGTGATCACTGTAATCTCGGTTTATGGTTAAGTGTTGATCGTGGCTCCTTTTATTGGTTTGTGGTTGACATGGACATGGGCCGATTCATTATATATTCCTTGTTGGTTTATTCGCGGTCGAGTATTGGGTTAGGCCTAAAGGCCAGCAGCCTCCAGCTACGGGGTAGATATACACCATCAAATTTAGCATATTTTCTCCCCCACCATCTAGGAGGGACCTAATTGTAAAAATAGAAAAGTTCACCGGTTGTGTTGAAATCAATTTGAATCGAACCAGACGTTAATGAAGTTCATTGACATTTACAGTATCAATTACTGATGTCTAATTAACTGTACCATTTTTTACGATATTTATGTTAGTTTTAGTCAGAAGTGGGCCTAGTTTATTTGCTAGCGGGCTAAATTGTGCATGCCCAATATATCTCTGATCGACGTCTGTAGTATGTCGGTCAAATTTTGAAAAGTACGACATATATGTGATGTCAGATACATAGTTGGTATGACAGAGGCCCATTTGAAAAGCAATTGGGCTGACATGACTAGGTCCACAGTCTGTTAAATTGATTTCACGTTAACGTCGGTTGCCTATGCGACTTGTAGGCGACGTCGCATTGGGGGTGGAATTCACAAGGCTCGTAACGATTATATATATGGACCCCACCTCATAATCTACTTTAAAAATTCAACTTTCGTTCAAATTCCAATAGTTATCCTGCCCATCCTCTCAAAAGGTATGGTTTCTACATGTGGTTAGTTTAATATTTTTTAAAATTTACTATTGAATTTGATATGTATCTTTGAATATTTTATTTGTCTCATGTAAGGACGTGTCTATGGATTATGGTTCATCGATTAGGTTATAGGTTGTTATAATGTCGACTAGGTACATTGCTATATTGTTTTTGGTTTAGGTTCTCATTGTTTGCTTGTTTTCTGCTATTGTCAGAGCTGCTTCGTTCCATGAATGCGACAGTGCTTATCAAACGTTCCTCTTTCAGTTTGAGCAAAAAACGTTTGACCTCGCTCGTTCATAATTTCTCTAGGTCATGTCACATATGACGTTACACTTTTATCGATAAACCATTTGGTTTAACCGATCCTTGTGCGACGTTGATTTCTCATAAATAGTATAACATTTGATCCATCATATGACTTCGCCAACTTGTCAGTTAACCATTCTGTTATACCGACCTGTCAGTGACTTTGTCTATTCATAATTTTTGCAGTTGTTGTAGTATATGACGTCGCACACGAATTGGTTAATCATTCATTTTTACCGACCTATGTGCGACACTCTCTCATTGTGGTGTACGTTTAAATTTTTACATTTAAATTTCACTTTCTAGCTTTGTATTTCCAATATTCAAAATTAATTTATGAAAATTTCCTTCATCAATAGATCCACGACGATTGAGATGACGAACGTCCGCGAACTACATTTGGCGACATCATTTCTTATTTCATCCACACCTTGAAGCAGACAAACTTCGAGGACATTCCCATCATGGTAAGTAATCCCTATCACATATTTTTTAAAAAAATATTTTCATAAATAATTTTCAATAGTCTACTTTTATATTAACTGAACATTGTTTATTAAAAAAAATCCAATACGTCCCTAGCCAAATTGTGGAGCTCCTACTGCCGTACAAGTTGCTTGCTGTGTTTAGGTGCAATGGATGGGAGTACCACATGATTTACTCGGGGAAAAATGATGAAGACCCTGACACCGAAGGGTTTTGAGCAGTTACTTATTGGTGAGGAACTCGTAACAGGGGACACGCTGTACTTCAAGCTGGTCAACGGTGCTGTCCCTGTAGTTTTCTATGTCGAAGTTCTTCCCTATTGATTTAATTGTGTTAATTTGTATTTCGAACATAATAATACTTTTTGGGTATTACGTAATTTAATATTTATTTTATAATCCTTTTGTTACCTATGTTAATTTAATGTTCATCAAATTTTAGCATCTAACCTAACATTGGCGCACTTTTTAATTGTAGTATAAGTTACCAAAGAAAAAAATATATTTCCGAACCCTTGTTTCAATAAGTCTTGAAATAGAAAATTTGGGTTGCGAATTTGGTTTTGGGAAAAATTACCGAACCAAACTCGAACTGTTGACCGGCTGGTAGGTGGGCTGAAAATTTTAGGCCCAACAAACTCTGCAACGTCACCAACTTGTCGATAACATGTTGCGTGGACCGACAACAGTGCGACGTATCGAGGCAGACAATACAATGGTTCAAAATGACGTCATTTCTAATTGGATATAAATAGGGGGAAGCAGAAAATCAGTTCAACCATTCACTCACAAGTTTCCCGCAAATTCCAACCTCCTCATCTTCTGTACTATGGAAAAAGGTTTGTTCCTCCCTATCTCCTAACACACAAAATTTATAATTCTTACTTTACAATGTCAGATCTGTGGTCTGTGAATGTGTTTGTATTTTTAAACGGTCTAGTTTTATCTCAGATATATGACAGGTGCACTTTCTTTAGGTTTAAACATAGGTACAATGTTTTTGTACGTTGGGAAAGGTGTTTTTTGGGAATATGATCCTGATTATCCTTCATTTTTTGCAGTTGTATAAGTTTCTTCTCGTAGCTTCCTCTCATATATGAGACGTTGCTCATCTGTCTTCCACATATCAGTTCATGCAATTATAGTGCGACGTTGTATATTCTTATTTCCAGTAGTTTATCTTCAAGTTTTTGACGTCGCACTATCATTGAATGTTCTTTGGCTTTAATTATTTGTGACCAATGTAGCAAATGGGCATCTTGTAGTACAATTTTTATGCATATGCAAATTCGGTCAGTTTTGGTCTTGTCATTGGTCTAATAGACCACTTTGTGAAATCCCATTTACATGTTGGCTATCCCACTAGTTTCGGCCGACATACACTTTCATCGGCATTGCCGACGTTGCACGTTGGAATCCCCAGGGCACTAAACATTTTCCCTTTTGATGCAGTACTGATGGCTAGTGAAGGATTGTCCAATCCACCCTTTTTTCTTGTGTTTCACCAACGTACGTATATATATATACACAAAACACATCTTCATAGTTTATTAATTTGACAACTAATTAGTTTTTGGTTTTTTACATACTGTTCACCGCACAACGTCATACCCCGAAGCTTGTTTTATTCGACGTCGAGCATCATACGATGGCTCTTGATAGCCCACATTTCCACTGCACCCTCAAGCAGCGGAACTTCTAGAAAAACCCTACATTGGTAATGCTTTTAAAACAATTTTTATTTGTTGATGCGCACACACACATATATGCATATTTATAATTTTAAATATTTTGTGAGTCAGTCCATCCTGTGTGAGATTGTACCACTCTTGTCGATTGAGAAGACTCCCGTTGTGCTGGGGTGCTATGGGACAGAGTGGCGTATGACTTACTTGTGGAAATGTAGGATCAAGGTTCTTTCCTCAAATGGTTTCGGCAAATTCCTTTGGGGAAACAACCTACGCATCGGGGACAATTTGTTCTTGGAGTGCTACATGGTGGAGGTCCAATCGTCTTCAAGGTCATCATTGTCCGTGGTTATTGAGTTTATTTTTCTAGCTATTGTTGGAACTTAGATATCTCTAATTTGAATTTATGTAAAACTTGTATGGATATTTTCATGACACTATTTTTCAAATTATCTGACTATCTTATTTGAACATTATATAATTGACTGCGTATATGTGCGATTTGATTTGTGTATAATTTTATGATTTTATGATTAAAAACCATTGAACAAAGGGTGTATTGGACATTTACGATAGTTAATTATGATTTCCATGGTGTTTGTAGCAGAACAATTGCTAGCTACTGTAATGCATAATTGTTCTTTTACATACCTATAAATCAATCATGATGAAGGGATATTGGGAGGAAAGGTACGCCAAAACAAGGAGAAGCACATGGCCACCATATTCTGTTTTCATTTTTTTCCTAACAACATCAAATTCTTTAATTCGTATCTTTTACATACCAGTGACTTCGATAGACAATCGGAAGCCATGTCGGTGCAAGCGACAATTTATGTGAAATTGGTCCACCTATTCGAACGACATGTGCAATTTCACACATGTTTTGGTAAAATTATTTACTTCGATTCATTCACCTTTTACTTTGGATCCCATAACAACCGAGGTAAAAAATCAATTATAAAAAAAACAGAGGTAAAAAAGCCCTTTACTTAAAAAAAATAACCGAGGTAAAATGACTTTTTACCTCGGTTATTTGGTGTAAACAAAAAAAAACAGAGGTAAAAGGGTGAAGTAATATGTCATTTTTCTCATAGTGTGGGGATTCCTTTTGTTGAAGGATCAGAATCTGGATGTACAGAGTTATTGAGAGATATGGAAGTTACTATACAATTAAAGGTGGGAATCGGCTCTGCGATGCCATTGTTTGGATCGTGATGTATGAATGGTCATCTCATAAAGTGTTCTACTGACTCGAATATCGAGGGACATGAACGGAGGATTCGAGAGAATCAGAGCATGGGAAGTTGAGTTGTTATAGGATCACATTAGGATTTTGATCAGATGGTGTAGATATTGATGACCGTAAGATACCAAATCGTCTCCCATTTAGTGATGCCAGAATCATCGAAGACCATGGTATCCTCGGTGACTTTAGAGACATGAGAAATAGCTTTACCCCTTGCAAGACAGATACTGGGAGTTCCGTACATGGGATATGTGAGTGAGATTGGCAGCCGAGGTCACAACTCTCATTCCCTTAATATATGCAAGCAAGTTACTCGATGCCTATTTTGATGCTTGTGATCCCCTTTTTGGGCTCCGAACAGGGGTAAGGAGTGATTTTATCCTTGGGGATTCAAGGTCAGCTGAATCCTGCAACATCTGGTCATGGGGTTTATGGTTACTATGTTTAGGGCCTCATGTATTCGGGTAGTATGGGAGTTGGATCTTACCCAGGAAATATAACCTAGCTGCCCATGTATGTTTTCCCCTATGAAATCACTCATCGAAGTCTAGATCAGAGCAGAGATCTTTCATTGGGAGAAACTTGTGATGTCGTGGAAAGAGAGTTGGACAGATTGCTAGGGCCAACGGGATAGACTGCAGGGTCGATGATAACCATGGTTCGATGCCAATCGATACGAAGCCACTGAAGGGGCTTCTGACATATGGTGGAGATACAAATCCATGGGAATTTATCCAAACGTTTCTAAGTTTGATAAATTTTTGGGATTTCGATAAAAGGTTGACTTGTAAGCTTATGAGCAACTATCTTTGAGGGAAGGCTCGAGAGTGGTTTAATAAGTTTCTTAGGGGCTCTTTGCAGTTGTATCAAGATTTCAATGGGGGAATTCTGAGTTAGTATTACCAGAAGAATAAGTTCACAAAACATGACAGAGTTGTATCAGACAAAGTAGAGACAATGGGTGTCCACTGCGGCGTTTTATTATAGATATGTCAATAAAAGTCTGGGAGCGGTTGAAGGAACAGAGAATGAGGTGATCTAGGGGTATTTGATAGGGATGGAGAATTTGGAACTGTATAAGTAATTGACGGCGAAAACCCATAAGATGCTTCAGCAGCTTCAGGAAGTAGTGAAGCAGTATTCGAAGGTTGAGACAGAATCTGGGTGGTCATCTTCGTACCCCTCAAAGTTACTATTTTTAAGCCCTAAAGTGTTCTTAACTACAACTAAGTAGATAATAGTAAGTCGTGGTTGTCCACGGAGACAAGGGATTTTCCTAAGTGTTTGCTCATATAATGGTAAATACTACGCTAGATATAGAAATATGCACACGCACACACACACACACACACACACACACACACACACACACACACATATATATATATAAAATCACATAGGG
>JAULKM010071721.1:0-11925 GCA_032355605.1 Rubia tinctorum
GTCTAAGCATTGAACCAATTCATGCATTTACACAAGATTAGTCAAGAACGTTCAACGTTTATAAACTTCTCCTATTTTCTACCCAAAACAAACATGATAAAGAATTCGACGTTATCACACTTATCTAGAATTCCTCAAATTATCAACCATATTAGAAGCTCTAATTCATGCTTTTGGATTTCATATCGAGAGAAAGGAGAATTAGCTATTTTCTCCAAACCCTAACAAGTAATCATACAAGTAATTCATATACTCAAACTACCAGCACCATTAATGTATTCAACAACCAAATTCAAGAACAATAAATGCACGATAGCAAAGCATTAAATAGCTCCATGCAAAGTTCTCAAGACATGGGCTTGGAAGCCTAAATCGATTTCTCCCAAGACTAAGTTTAGCTACTAGAATCCATACGAAATAACAATAGAATTTCAAAAATAAAATCAAGATGAAAGATGAAATGGTAGAAAAATAGGGTTTTATAGCTATGGAATCAGGAGAGAAATTTTCTAGAAAAGAGAAGAGATAAGAGAGTATTTATAGTACAAAAAGTAGATCTGGTAATGGGCCGTCGTGACTCGTGACACATGTGTCGCAACTCGCAACGGGTAGAGTAAGCTGCCCTCACATGTTTTCTTCTTTTTTATCTAAGTGTAGTTGTCTCCCCTTCCCTTCTTCGGGTCTTCCATGTCTTCATTGTATTCAAAATGTAGTCTTCATGGTCTTCAAATATTCAAACCATTAACTTGTGTCACAAAATCTTTATTAAAAATTATAAGAGCGATAAAATCGCTCTTAACACTAGTAATAGAATTTCAAGGAAAAATGAGTATCCAAAGCACAAAAGCATACCAAAATGAGTACAAAAGATCCCAAAATCATTGTATAATATGGACATATCACGGACCAAGAAGAAGAATGTGTCGATGAAATGGATTGAATTTGGACGCAAACAGAGGCTGCAATTGAAGCGGTGAATTTTTTGTTATTTTCCGGCAAGAATCCGAAGAATTGGGCAAGTGAAATAGATGCTTAGTTCAATCTCAGTTCGGTTCCTGTGAGTCAAAGATTTGAGTTAGTTCATCCTTATTTTGATGGTATGGCAGTTTCTTGGTACAATGCGATTATATCTTGTCATGGATCTGTTACTTAGGAAGTGCTTGTGATATGGAAATTCTATGATTTGGTTCCGAGAATGAAATTAATGAGCTTACAAAGCAAAGGGAAGCTGAGGCTTTTGATAAAGGAATTAGAGTACCCGAAGAGTCACATGTGGTAAAGATTTCTCAATATAGTTGTGATTTTGAAGTTGAACATTCAAAAATCTTGGAGGGAGAAAGAGAGGAAGCGTCGTTTCTTGTTGACGATTTTGCGACAACAAATTTTAGGGCCAACTTTGAGAAACTAATTCTTGCTGAACCTTCTCCGGGTAATGATATTATCACATCTCCTAATAGACTTGAAATTCATGTTTAACCTATGCTGAAAGTTGAGTCTAAAAATATTTCTGTAGATGTTGATATACCGAGGTTCATTAATAACAAAAGGAGATTGTTTTGTGTTAATATTTTGAGAGTTGTTGATGGAATTCTAAATTTGGACGCTGAGAGTTATGTAGTTTGAAATGGAGTTATCAACTTAGGCGAATTATTTGACAGTGATGGATTTCAGATTGGAAGTATGAAAATTGTTGATAACAATAAAAAAATTGCTGTTGTCATGTGTTTTGATCCTGTTATTGTTATTAAAAAATGATTAAGGTCCGGTAAGTGGTTGTAACGTTTTCTGGCAGATCACCAATTAAAGGTGTGAACCTAAGTGAAGCAGGTGTTATGGGGGGTTGCAATTCAGAATAATTTAATGAACTCAAAGTCATTATTATTTGAGATCACAATTGCATTGTGTCAATATTTTGAACCATGCAAATTTACATTGCAAGCAAATTCATTTGAGAATGCTCCAGTATTGTACAATATGCATAGTTTGGGCAGACAAGTGTTTAAATGGCTTCCTGGAGCGTTTGGTGTCCTAAATCGAACATTGGTTTCCTCAATTCCAAGCTTGAGGACAAGCTTGATTTTCACGGGAAGGATTTTTCATGAACGACCTAAAGAGGGGCATGAAGGTCTTTTCATGAGTTTGGAAGTAGAACATATTGGGGAGTCGGACAAAGTCGGAATATCAATTATCTTCACCACAGAATTTAGTTAGAATTTGTTACTTGTATAAATAGACTCACTGTAGAAAGGAATCATCATCAGAAATATCATTAAAACTCATAGCAGTTGTATTTTCTTCTCATCTAAAGTTCTTCTTCACTTTTCTCATCTAAATTTTGAATTTGCTTGCTAATTCCTTTTCAGCCCTGTTTCTAATTCTCAATTCGTGACACCTTCCCTGCCCTCTTAATTTCATAACCAGAACATTAACACTTTACAATGCACATTTTTAAAAAAAGTGATCATGTTTATTTGCAAAGGTCTCCTATTACACCAACAACTATTATATCAGTCACAAAATATCTCATTTTTATAACTTTTAAGGTTGGATTGTAATTACTTCCTCCACCTCTCCATGTATGGCAATTAGATGTTTGAATTTATGTGAATTAAATATGAATGGATGAAATTGAATTTAGAAAGTAAAAAGTAGAATAGGTAGATGAAATTGAAAGAATCTTGCCAAAAATTAAAAAAATTGTACCAATATAAAAATATTCAACCCAAAATGGAATGTATGACATATATAGAAGAACGGAGGAAGGATTTATAAATTGAGATTCATTTTAATCGGTTTTCATAAAATAAATAAATATCAAATCACCTATTAATGATTTATACTGATTAAAAAATGAACCTGTCCAACGGTAAATCTGTGTAAAACAAGACTTTATGTATTGGTATGTAAAAAGTATATACGTGGCATATACAACTAGTCTAGACCACGCAGAGCACAAACAAAGTTCCCACACTAGCGAATTGTTAGCAACGCTCTTCAGCTTTGCACTAGTACACTCAGCCATGGCAGAACAAGCAGCCGCCACGTAACCCATGATCATGGGAACGTGGCCCACATTGGCTACCATGTTGGCCACATCGGCCACCATGTTGGCCACATCAGACACGTCCTACAGGGGGCATAAATGCAAGGCGAAAGGTCTATTAATATGTAAATGATGAAAGAACACAAGTAAGTGATAACCAGTATAAAGGCTCATACATAATCATCTAATACTAACTTTAGCATCGGATCCTTATCCTCGAATCTAATCTGTGAGATTCTTGAAGGGAAAATTAATCTACAAGTTGAAGCTCACATGAGTTGCCACCATCATATAAGGAGTCAATACCACAACAAAGATGTACTTGAATTCAAACATGTCCCTTTGAATTGTTGTGTTCCTATTATTGCGATGTGATTCATGAGTCGAGCTACGGCTTGGTGGACCCAACTCAGGGAAAACGTGCTCATTTGGGGAAACCCAAAATCATGGTGTGGGATAAGTTGAAGGGTAAGTTTCGCAAAATGGTTTTACCCTAAAATTACGACAAACTCATGTTTCAACAATTGCAAAATCTTTGGCAATGATCTCATTCTGTTGAGGAATACTCTACCAATTTTTTTCTTTTTACTCATGTTGATCTTCACGACTTGGCTCAACAAACAATGGCTCATTTTGTTGGTTGTCTTCATCAACAGATTCATCATACTCTCAAATTGATTAATCCACTCTCAATCTCTGAACCACATCAACAAGCTCTCGTCATTGAAGTTCAAACCAAAGGTAACTTTTCCCCTTGGACTGTGTCGAGACCTCTATGCTCTACACGGTCCTTAACTTTACCATTAACGATAAGAGATTCAATGGCTCCCAAACCTGACACATTTAGCATCCCCTTTAATGACAATAGCACATCTCGACCAATCTTAGTTTAATGTTTTCTTGTGGCCAAATTGGGCATCGCCAATCATCCTGTCCCGCACGCAATAGCAGTGAACTTCTTCGATGCTTTCAAAAACAATGTTGAGCAGTGTTGGCAGTGGGGCAGATTTTGATTGAGGTTTACCCTACATCCGCACCATTGGGAGACATGGAGGTAGTTATGATGGGGGTGAGTCGAGTATGGATATGAAAATGACACCTGTCGTGGGCTATACCCTTTGTCGTGTAAACCTAACTAAAACTAACAATCAATCAAACAAAACATATTAACAAACATGTGAAATGCATTGGTTAACGCATGCATAAAGGTGCACATCAAGGTCATTGAATATTTTAGTATTCAGTGTGTACTTGTTAGTTATACTGTGTATGACTTTTTATTTTTATTTGTAGCTGATTGTTCGCTTTGAATTATATGTTGTAGATGTTAGTATACAGCGTGTACTTATTAGTTGTAGTGTGAATGACTTTTTATTTTCATTCGTTATTGATTGTTCATTTTGAATTAAGAGCGGCACTTATTTACTTATATGGTGTATATGTTAGTATCCAATGTGTATTTGTTACTTGTACCGTGTATGTCTTTTATTTTCATTAAATTTTTTATCGTTCTTTTTAAATTAGGAATTCCATATGTTTGCTAATACATTGAAATTGTTTTGCTTCCAATGTGTATGACTTTTTACAAGAGTTGGATCAAAACTTTACGTGCTTGTAAATTTTAAGGAATCGGAAAATACTGAACATTGGACCTTAGAAGACGTTACAGCACTGGTAGGGTTCAGATGAAGATGACATTGAACTCGAGAAATTCGAAGATGATCCACTTTTGAAGATTACTAATTGATTCATTGTATTATATACGGTTAGTTAATCTAGATATGAATATTATTTTAGTTGTAAGTTTCCTAATGGAAGATTTCTCTTCAATATATACTTATGTTCTATACAAAAACTTTGTTAGGACCAATTGTAGTTTTTATCCTGTATCTTCCCTTTTGTTCAGATGTTGAAAGTCCATCTTGTGTCTGAAACTAGCAAAATTTGCATATTTTTTTGTGCAAAGTATGTAGTGATTTTACATGTGTTCCTTTCACGCCAACAAGACTTTTGTTCCATCTCTTTGATTTATATTAGGGAAATATGCTTCTGTGTTTGAAAACAAGTACAATTTTTAATGTAATCAATACATATTGTAAGTTACTTAATGCAATATGTATGAAAAATAGAAAAACTACAAAATTATGTAACCATTATTCTATATATTATAAGAAATACTAGTTGTTGGCTAACATATGCATATTTTAACTTAACTGATTCGATTCTTAACTTAACTTATACACTACCTCCTTACAAAGTTTCATAATTCATATTTATGATTTTAAAACAAATGGGTGTTTTAATACAAATGACACATATTGTAAGGTGGCGGTATAAGAAAATTTTCAACAGCATTTAGAATTTTTCTAATAATTTCCACATGTTTCTTACATGTTCATAGCAGTAAAATTCATACATCTGCTGCTTCAGAAGTTTCAACAATAATTTTATTCATATTGAATTCAACAACATAAGCTCAATCAGATGTGAAGAATTCATACCATGGAAATTATTAATTTGAGGAATTTGATCTGATGTAGGCAAAACTTCATCTTCTTCGAATTGAAATCAGTTGTTTCGATCAAATTTGCTTCATTCCAATTACTTCAATAAAATTGGCTTCGATGCACAAGGTGTTTCAAATTTCATCGGTTCCTATTGCGAGTGTATATTCATTGGAGAACGACCGGTTGATTGGATAATTCATCGAATAAGGAAGAGTTTGGGAGAAGAAACAAAAGGAATCGACAATATTTTCAAAGGAATCGGTAATGTTTTGGAAGGAATTGGCGAGGAAGGTTTGGGAGAGGAAGAATTTATCGGAGAAGGAAAGGTTTTCTGTGTATTAATGGCAGAAGCTTTCCTGGGTTTGGAGAAAATCAACACATTGAGGAAGAAACATAATACCCAACCCGTTCCCTAATGATGAGATGTCAAATGAATGTTTTTCCTAGAGAATTTAACATCTTTTAAAAATGTTTTTGTTGGTGGATAGTTAGGATTAAATAGGTTTTGCATGATAGGAAGTTAGAGCCATCATGTTTGGTTTTTCTATGTAACTTCTCTATTTTGTGAGCCAAATGTGAACGTAATGGGATTTTGCCCTTGTGAGTGTCGATATCTCTTTTTGTGTGCTTAAAGTGTAGATCACTCATGAGCGAAGGGCACCCTCAGAGATGGTAGTAGATAGAAGTCCAATCGCAAGGTTGGTAGAAGAATGAAGGCCATTATTCTAAAACTAGTAGAAGATGAAGGATCGCAGAAAAAGGAAACCAATAGTCTGGAGCCAAATAGGAAGTTACGCACCATGTAGAACAACACGGTATGTGTAATCAGCTCATTCCCGAAGAAAGTTCCAAGGCATGGCCCGTGTATAATGGCACAATCCGAGCAATCAGAAGGAAAGAAGTAAAGCTCCAAGACACGGGCCGTGCAATCAATGAAGCACGATCACAGCTCCAAGACATAGGCCATGTAGATCAGCATAACCTGTGCAATCAGAGGCGCCGAAGACAACCTTCCAATACATGGTTCATGCAGATGCACACGGACCATGCCGCATAGGCCGTGCAAAGCAGCACAGACCGTGTTCGACTAGCAGCTAGGGTTTTGAATTGGGCTTTTTGGGCCTTTTCCCTCATCACTATAAAAGGCCTAATTGTTCTAAACCTAAGCAGAAAGGGTGGATGCACTTGTAATAGATCTAAGTCTCTCTCTTTCTCTCTAGAGCTTTGAGTTGGGTTTTTTGGGCCTTTTTCCCCCTTCATTATAAAAGGCCTAATTCTTCTAAACCTAATTTGAGAGAGCAGATACACTTGTAATAGATCTAAGTCTCTCTCTCTATTTCTCTCTCCCCCCCTCTCTCTCTTCATTCATATCACTTCCCCATGAAATTTAATCTATTAAATGTCATGGGTTTAGTCATAGTAGAAAAAATTTATAACTTAGGAATATTTGTAAGCATGTATTAACTTTAGATTTGTGAGACTTTTAAATTTATTTCTATTTTCATTGTTGTAAATATCGTGCTTAACTTGTGCTTTAACTTCTTCTCATAATCTATGTATTGAATGTGATTAGGATGTACAACTAGTTTAATTCATGCATGATTTAGTGCTAGGCTTTGAATTTAGCTTGGGATTGTGGATTATCAAACTTTCTTGTAACCTTATGAGTACAGGGGGGTAACACGAACCTTGTGAGTTGCCGGGTGGTAATAGGGTGATAATGGTAAATGGATTAGTCGTGCCCAGTGTTTAGGAGCATCCTATAATTCTTAGGGCTAGGTCGGATCGATTGGACTAAGGTGAGTGTTATTAAATTTCTAAACAGGAGTAGAGAGCTAATTCCTAGTTTGTAGCAATTAAACGTTGGGCCCTGGTAGCTATAGAGCTCAGAGTTATCACGAGGTATTGATAGGTATTCACGGTGGAGGTCACATGTGATCCATGCTACTATCGTGTCTAACAGTTGACCTATGCAAGTCATTATTACTTTAAGCGGGGAACTGTTAGCCACGGTGGTGAGGGTTAGAGGTGGTCAGTGTGCAGCGGACCTCTAACTATATGTGGAGTAGGCAAGATGTTAAGGAGGGGGCAGAACCGACGTGTGACATACTAAGGGAGTTGCTGAGGAATTAACATATCTGCATTGTGTGATATAACACTAAATAGAGTTATAGATCTTTAATGTGAATAGAAGTATAAAATAAAATCGTTTAAGTCATTCATGTGATACAAATTTCCCAAGACTAGTTATAATCCTTTTAATCTCAATGTAGTCTTATGCTCGTATTTTGTAGTTAATCTCAACACAACCAACAGGGGCAACATATAAACATCCATCTTTGGTTGTCGGGATCCGAGTTTTGTAACTACGCTCGGGTCCCCACCACCTAATACCCTGACCTGGGAGAAGTAATCAAATTTTGTTAATTACAAATGAGTCCCTGACCTATCAATAAACTTATGGACAGGTCATTTGTCAAGAGATCCTTATACTATTAAATTAATACAATAATATATATTTTAACTTGTAATTATCAATTATGACTTAAAATTTCTATTTTGAAACCCTAGTATTAAGTCAGACACAAAGTCTTGTTTTAGACAGGCTAAACTTTAGGCAGGGTCTGTTATGCAATTAGTACAAATCTTAATTTTGGGATGGGGTTTTTTAAATAAATATGCTGATAAATTTAGGGACCTATTGTGCAATTATCTAAACACTATTTATATCACACAAAAAAATTAATGTTTTCCATTTTCTTTTTCTGATCAGAGTTCTACTCCTCCGATCGGAAATCTGTAACCGCCACTAACCGCCACATCTCCTCCGTGAACCGCTACAGATCCACCACATCTCCGCCACTGAGCTTCTTCTTCCTCCACCGGCGAGATCATTCCAATGCCACACCACTTTTCCGCAGCTCTACGCCACCGCCACTCTGCGACAGTGGCGAGATCGACGGCCACCGCTAAGGCACTGGCGACAGAAGCTCTGAATCATCTTCGTCGATAAGCTCTGCGGTGGAGTTAGGGTTCCGGTGCAGCGGTATCGTGGTCGATCTGAGACACCGACGTTTCCGGCCCTGCAACCGATGATTCGACTGTGGATGGTCTAAGCGACAGAGAAAGATCGAGTCGGAGAAATCTTCTTCTTCTGCAATTCAACGCTGGAGCGATCTTATTCTTCTTCAATTACACGCATGCTGAAACATTTTGACTGCCTTCGTGATGTCCAGAGGTAGAAGAGGAGGTTGAACGGTGGTTCAGCTATGGCAGCGGCGGAGTCACCGAAGAATTACAGGCGGCTGAGGAGTCACGGATGAGCGCGGTGGAGAGGATGATCGGGTGCATGAGATTCACGCGTGGAAAATTAGGGACGACGCGTGCAGCTAACGTGCGACGACAACGGAGGCGATATCGATGGCAAACAGCAAAGTTGAAGTTGATGTCGGTGGCGGATGGCGCAAGCGGAGTCGATGTCGATGGTGGAAGGACGAAGGAAGAGTCGACGGCGGACGGCGGACGGTGGACGGCGAACGGCGAAGTCGACATCGGCTGCGAACAGTGGAGTCAACGTTGGCGGCAGACGGCGGTGTCGACGTTGGCGACGGACGGCGGTGTCGACGTTGGTGGCGGACGTCGGTGTCGACGGTGAGTGAGCTTCGACGTTTGAGAGGTGAGGTTTAATTTTGTTTTTTTTTCAAAGTGATATGCTGAGGTTTAATATTTATTGACTTAGTATGAGATAAGAAATGTTGTTTGGTTTAGTGGTCAGCACTCTTGTTGTTGAGGTTGAGGTCTTGAGATCAAATCTCTACGTGACTTTTATTCTGAAGAATTTATGGAGTTTATGTTCTTGATGTGTATGCTGAGACTTAATATTATGTGATTGAATGTATGTTCAATAAGATTCTTTGGTGTAGTGGTTATTGCTTTATGCTATGAGGTTAGTGACCTGGGTTCAAATCCCACCAGGTCCTTTTCTTGAAGAATTTTTATTGTTGAGGTAATGTAGTTTTGTGTTTGATGTTTGTAGCTTTTTTTTTCTTATGTTGATGTTTTTCATTATTCGGCTGAGATTTAATTAATATGTGTTAATGTTTTTAGTTTTTTGGGTGATAAGGATTGATATTTGTAATTTTTGTTTATTGTTGAGGTATTATAGCTTTTTGTTGATGTTCGTAGCTTTTTTTCTCTTATGTTGATATTTTTCATTATTCATGTGAGATTTAATTGATATGCGTTGATGTTTTGTAGTTTTTTTGGTGATAGCGATTGATATTTGTATTTTTTAAAAATTTCCTTATATTGATATTTTTCATTTTCAGCTGAGGTTTTGGTAATAGGAGTTGATGTTTGTTGTGTCATTTTTCTTATGCTAATGTTTTTAATTTTCCAGATGAGGTTCAGATGTTAAAAATTGATGTTTGTACCTTTTTGGTGATATAGTTGATTTTGGTAGTTATGATTTTTTGAGAGAATAATTTATAATCTTGAGCTACCGTAGTTTTTTTGTTGATGTTTTTAGTTTTTTCTCATGTTGATATATTTCATTTTTCGGGTGAGTTTTATTGATATCAGTCGATGTTTTAATTTTTTTTTTAGTTTATATGGGTTGATAATTTTTGTTTTTTTATTCTCTCATGTTAATTTAATTTTTTCTCGGTGAGTTCTATGTGATACAAGTTGATGTTTGTAATTTTGGGTAACATATATGGATTTGTTTTGATGTTTTTTTTCTTATGTTGACGTTTTTTATTTTTTGGTTGAATTTTAGGTGATAGGAATTGATGTTTTTAGCTTTTGGTTGATATTGTTGATTTTTGTAGTTTTTTTAAAAAAAATTGATACATGAAGCTTTGTTGATGTTTTTATATTTTTTATGATTTTTAGTTGATGTTTTGTTAGTTGTAGTCGACGTATTTTCAATTTTTTATTTTATTTGTTTTTAAATATATTTTTTGCTGCAAATTTTTAGTCGATGTTTTATGATTTTTCGTTGATCAACTGCTATTTTTTGTTAATGTTTATAATTTTCATTTCGATGATCATATTATTATTTTTGTATTTTAAAAATATTTTTTCAATTTTTTTAATTTTTGCAGTCTGCAAATGGCGAGAAAATGTTGGGAAAAAATTGGACAAAAAAACCCTGAAAAATATTAGTGATAGGTCTCTGTAAAATTATTAGAGATAAGTACATGCAGTTAAAATATAGCTAAAATTATATTTAAAAAATCCCTGAATAAATTTTAAACTGTCTCACAGGAAACCAGATACATCGTAACCACATTTCCCAATTCCAATACTATATTAATCATGTAGTTGCTTTAAAGATGTGAAGTGTTCAATCATTATTCAAATTAAATTTGAAATATATCAAAATAAACATAATTGCCCTTCTCCAAATTCGTCAAATATGGCACGGTTCAACCCATAGTAGGATACGGTATGAAGTATATTGGGAATCGACTGTAATTTTGATAACACGTCACTATAAATGAAATAGACAAAGCCTTGTATAAGACCGTCTCACAATAACATCAATGATTTAATTGTAAAAGGGCTTTCAAATTAAATTTTTAAAAGTCTAGGGGTTGATGTGAAATTTCGTTAATTTACATTTAAATCCAAATATAAATATCAATCTTTCATCATTATCCTCTCATATTTTTCTGAAGTTTCCTCTCTCCTCTCCCTTCCTCTCTCCAGCTTAAACCTTCTTCTTCTCTCTTTTCTCCATTTCTCTTCCATCTTCCTTCAATTCGAACTCAATTTCCTCGAATTGACCGCACATCCTCTCCATTTTTCTTCCTCCTTTCTTGCGCGCAGTGGTTCATTGAGATTTTTAGAGTTTTTTGGCAAATTTTCCAGTATAGCTTCGGTTTCCGGCGGCCGAACATATTACGAGCTTCGTTTTGTGTTTATCTTCGAAGGTAATGTCTTTGCTCAGATTTTTGTGTGCATATTTTGTTGTTGTTTTCAATTTTTGTTTACTTTCTTTGGTTCATGTAATATTCTAGGTTTATGTCGGTTATAGTGAGTAATATTTGGGGATTTCTCTATTTTTTTAAGTTTTGGGAGTTGTTCTTACGGATTTGTGCTAATATTTTTGTTGTTGTTTCTATTTGTTAGATGTCTAAGAAGGCTTGTCTCACTGCTGCTGCAATCAAGAAGGAAGGAGGCTTCGTAAGTTTTCTTAATTTTCAGCATTGATGTTTTAGATAAAGTTATTGATGTTTCTCGTTTTCATCTTGATATTTCATGTTTTAGGCTTTGAGTATTGTTGTATGTGTTGGTGTGATGTTTTAATTTCAGCGTTTGATGCTTGTGGTGTTTTCATGCTTAAGTGTGCAATTGATGTTCAATTTTGAT
>JAULKM010071732.1:0-11923 GCA_032355605.1 Rubia tinctorum
TATTTTGACATAGAGTATCATTGTGACATCTTGTATGAAAATTTAGGTTTTTCTGAAAAACCTAGCATCATTTTTTATGGGTCCATTATTGTAAATATGAAATGCATGTGCTTAGCTTTTATGTAGGTGGCATTCATTCCACATATTGTGCAATTACAAAAAGAACCAACTGTGGAAAACAACATAGGTCGAACATAATTTTTCATTGGGCACAACGGGATTATGAGAACTATATATGATTGGAATGTGAGGTAGGTTTACATTTAAGAAACATCAATTTCAACGTAAAACCTAAAGGTATTTACAGTAAAAAAAAAGTTTCTCTAACATTGGGTAGTATGCATAGTAATAAGAAGGTATGGAGAAGAGTAATAACTGTTTCCGGAATAATCTGAAGGGAAGGAAGGGTAATTGGAGGAACCGGTGTCACAGAGGCGTGGTCATAGCCGGCGACGGTGGCGGGGATAGAGTTGGGGGCATTGAATTGAGGGTCGGCCGGGTTTGGGGTTTTGGGGTGAGGCTGTGGCATTGGTAATACGGGGAGCCTAAATCGATCGGTCGGAGGAGAAGTGTAGGAAGCACAAAGGGGGATGGAGGACGACACCATTTTAGAAAAGAGGAAAATCAACATCACACTGAAACAACGTTGTTCAGTAATAAAGGAGAAATGACATAAATACCCTTAAACGATGATGAATCGATTGATGATGATTAGATTGGCGACAAAAAATAAGGTTTCATTATTGTGGTGTGGCAAACACATAATTCACATGTATCCGAATGAGCATCTCTCAGGTTGGTGTAGCAAACATCTGAATTGGACATTTTCTTCCTAGCAAGTTCTTTGATTTTTTTAAATTAAACAAAAAATTAATTTTCCATCACTTGCAATCAAGTACATTTTTCACTTTTTTCTGAAATTAATACAACTATCTTTCTTATATTTTATATCCTACACTAACCAAATTACCACTAAAAATTTAAGATAATAAGATAAGGAAAAGTGAGAAAATTACGAGAAAATTTAAATAAAAATATATCTGCATGATACATCAGAAGTTTTTAAACTCATCTACCCATTTGTTATGTTTGACACCATAGTTTAGGTGTCAAACATAAAACTTAACGTACCTTTTTAAGAGATGTTTGATGAAGAATGAATTGTGCTAATATTTTTTTTTTTATCAAAGTAAAATTTTTGAGAAATGGTTTTCTGTGATAATCTAAACTTTAAGGTAAGGATCATTTTGAAATTCATTTCCTATTATTCTCCACATCTCCTCTCCATGGAGAAGAATTGGGGAAAGATTCCTGCTAGAGATGTGAATTTTTTTTGAGAAGAACTGCAAAAAAAGTTCCTAAATAAAGTTGAGACGGTCTAAAACAAGTCTATGTAAAAATTTTATTGGTTTAACTTGTAATTATAGTGTTGAATGAAAAATTATTTAATTTAGCATATTAAATTGAATAAATTAATTTTAAAAATGCTAGTAAAAATCAGCAAATTACAGTGTTGAATGAACAATAATTTAAATTAGCAATGCAATGAATTACGTTTAGAGTATGTATTTTAAAAGACGGATTTTTCATAAGTTATGAAAAGAGCGAGTTTTAAACTGTAAATTAGAATAAATCAAGATAAAATTTCCGGTTTGCATTAATCGGTTCATAAACTTGTAACTATTGCAAGTTGTGTAATAAATTTTTAATATTGCAACTAAAACATTTTACCTTTTGATAATTGTATCAAACTCCATCTTTCTATATCACTATAAAAATAGGGTGTTTCCCAATACTAGTAAAATCAGCATTTCGAAATTAGCTATTTACATTAGATATCCAAAAATATTGATGTATCTCTATAATCTTATAAAAATGCAGATTGGTTTCATTCTCTTTACTATTATACCAAACACCATATAATATAAGTTGATTGTTTGGTGATGTCAATTAGGATATTAAAGTCATTTTAACTAATATAAACCTATGTTGTCCCAAGCACCATATAATAGAAATTGTTTGCTTAGTGCTGTCAATCGGGGATATTGAAGTCATTTTGACTAATCTAAACCCAAGTTATCCCAAGCACCATATAATAGAAATTGTTTTCTTGGTGCTGTCAATCGGGGATATTGAAGTTATTTTAACAAACATAAACCCAAGTTTTCTAAAAATAACATTATAATATTATAATATGTTACTGATTTTAATTCCTTAATGTATATAATCAATCATAACTTGTTTAAAATATATAACTTGTAAAGATATATTTAAAACCATAAAGATCTCATACTATATCTATGTATATATCACTAACAAAATCTAAAGAAACACATAATGTGAAGTAACAAAATGTTCATATTTTTTTATACAATGATAGAGTATTTTGATAGAAATATATATAGGTATTATTTATTTATTATATATGACAAAGTCTTATTTTATATCGACAAACTGCTAAATGAGGACATTTTATAATTAGTGAGACTAATAAGACATTTGATATTTACTTTTATTAATTGCATGATAACATTTTAAAATTAATCTCAAAATATAATAATTTTTTTAAAAAAAGTGAATGAAATATTATAAAAATAATCAATTTTTATTGTGTTCAATTTTTTTTTAAAAGTAAAACACCATTGGTGGGGGGTTATTATTAGGTCCCCAGCCTGTAATGAAATTAAAAATGGTTACATTGTTTTGAAAAAGTAATTAGCAAAAGCAACATGAATTGCTCACAAAAGCTATCAAAGTAGAAACTAGATAGCAATAATCTATAGCCATCTAATGCTAATGGATGATAGATGCGATTCCAAATATAGTAATCTCCACCCTCGTGTGAACTACTAAATTTGGCCAGGCATCATCATCAGTAATCCGAAGAGCTCCTTTAATGGGGAGACAAATGAGAGTAACAGTGGTAGTGATGAAGTATACAGTAGAGCACAGCCGCAAATGAAGTGCGGTAGTCAATAATCCTCCGAGCGTCCTATACAAGACCTTAGAAAGGTTAATGAAGTATGTTCGAAATCCTAATGTTGGGGACATGTTGTTTATCTAAAATGATAAGTCCTCGAACATGCCGAGACAAGGATAGATAAGTGAGGATTTGATATTATTCTTATAATATTATTGTTACAATTTAATTAATATTGTTATTATTCCCTTGCACTCTTTTCACTACTAGAAAACAGGTAATTGGTACCGGTACCTGAGACCTGAGAGGAAGAAATAGGTCCTGAATTGATGGTGTGCACCAAATTTAAAAGAAGAAAAATATTAAAATAGGTGCCTATTCTCATTTTCAGCACCAGAAAAAAGAGACTGTTGCCAAAAACCGATGCCCATGAAGAAACATAGCACGGGTAGAAAACGTAAGAGGGTAAGAAAGCAGTGCCCCTAGTGAAAAAGGCTCATAGATATAATTTTTTTAGCACCGGTAGTGCTAATATTAGATGATTATCGGTGCTGAAAGATGTATCTATGAGAGTAACAGTGTTTTTGGCTCGAAAAAATGGTGGGAAAACCATAGCATTAGTATAATGACAGTGTGTCAGTGCCTATGTAAAATCATAGCACCGAGATACACTATACATGTGCCAAAAAATGGGTCACCTGTAAAAAGAGGGATGGAATCTTTTTAATTTCTAGCACAGGTAAAAATAAAAAGACTAACCGGTGCTGATACAGGAGCCTATGACCGGAATAGTGGATTTAGTGGGCAATTTTTTGGTGGGAAAATATATAGCACCAGTATGTAGACATACTACCGGTGCAATAAGAGCATTTAATGCTCACCTACCACTATTCATTGGGAGGTAAAAAGAGGATATTTGGGAGAGAAGGTTCATTAATGGTGTTTTTTGGAAGGTTTTAGCATTGAATGTTTAAATGAAGACCCACAAAGGTTAAATTTTAAATTATTTGGTATGTTGTTGATCATGGAATATTTTTACAAAGTGTTTGTATGCATACATTTGGTGTGTTTGATCATTTTAATGATATTTTCATTGATGGGGGGAAAATGTGATTCTTTGCTCGATTTCTTGATGTCATCAATACCTTGTTTAGGCATGTGAAATTGTTGGGGAAGTTTTGAATGTATTGATGTGATTTGTACTTAAGGTTTTTCCGAATTGATTTTGAATGTCTAAAATCTTGCGTAGCTATGGTCATTGTGTGGAACTATAATTGTCGTACATTTGTTAATTTCTAGAGATGAAACATGCAATTAAGACGCGTAAGCATGTGTATCGCAATGTTAGTTGGTTGAGAAAAGAATATATTGTTTTCAGGAGGAGTTTTTAGAGCACGCATTTGGTCGTGAGAAGCGAGTCCTATGCCCTTGTCATGATTGCAACAATTGTAACTATAGTGGTGATAGAGACATCATGAAATTCCACTTGGTTAGGAGAGGGTTTCAAAAAGATTATCTGGTTTGGACGCTTCGTGGAGAGAAAGCACCTCCAGAGGTGGTTGTAGGTAGTGGAGAAGAGTTTTTTGGAGATGTAAATTTAGATGACATGTGTGAGGAGGTTGTCGATGAATTTAGGGGAAGGCCCAAGGTTTTGTCAAATTTCTTAGGTGAGAAAGACAGACTGTTGTATCCCGGTTGCAATAACAAAGATACGGTGATGTAATGTTTGATGGAATTATTTAATATTAAAATTGTTGGTTCATGGAGCGACACTAGCATGAATAAGTAAAGTCCTTGAATGAGAAGCTCCCCTCCGGTAACAGGTTACCGGACAACCTCAATAAAGCGAAGAGAATTCTTTATCCGATGGGAATGGAATATGAAAAAAAATACATGATTGTATCAACGATTATGTTTTGTACAGGGGTGATTGGGAGAATAAGATGTGTTGCCCAGTTTTCCATGTGTCACACTACAAGAAAAGAACAAATGTGATTGTTTATGGAGATGTTATTGTAAAGTTAAGGAAACAGGGTTTGTGACAAATGCATGTGGTATCTTCCAATGATTTTGAGGTTGAAGAGGTTGTTCAATAATGCGAATGATGCAAAGAGCATGAGGTGGTACATGGGAAGGGTTTCTCTTGAAGATGATTTTATTTGTCATCCAGCTGATACCAATCAGTAGAACATATTTGATAAGAGGTATTCGAAATTTGAAAGTGAGCCAAGGAACTTAAGGATGCCTTTGTGTACTGATGGAATGAACCTGTTCGGCAACATGTACTCTAGACATAGTTCATGGCCAGTAATGCTTGTCATATACAACCTTCCACAATATTTGTCTATGAAGAGGAAATATGTTTTGATGTCTTCATAGATTTTTTTTTGGGCCAAAACAGCCCAGAAATGATATCGATACATATTTGGCACCTCTTATAGAAGATTTGAAGGTTCTATGGACTGACTGTGTCGACGTGTTTGATAGTTTTAGAGGATCAAAGTTCATTTTGAAGGTAATATTTTTTTGTACCATAAATGATTTTCCCACATACGAAAACCTTTCAGGATACTATTATATCAAGGTCAACTTTTTCCAACGAGATCTATCATTTACATAACTGCTACTTCAGTGACACATCGCACTGCATGTCGTTGAAAATGACTTATAATGCGACACTGATATGCAACATCACACGCTATTCAATAAGATTATTTAATTCAATTCCTTACCTTTTTACTTCTGTTAAAATACTTAACAAGATAAATATATACTATTCACCTCGATTATTTTCAACAGGGGTAATAAATATTATTTAATTCAAAAATAAAAATAACCAAGATAAAAGAAATTTAATTCGGTTATTTAACCTGAAATAAAAGGCGAAGTAAAAGGGGCAATGTAATAGGTCATTTTTCTTGTAATGAGAATTCAATAGATGGGAATGATTCTCATGACAATGACAAGGAAACTTAAATCAATTGCTTCCAAGACTAAAAATTTAGCTAATACAAATCATACCAACATTCATGGACAAATTCATACATTAAAAAAAAGATAAAAGATGAAAAGAAAGAGCAACCTAGGGTTTGGAGAGGAAGATTTTTTGCCAAGAGAAGATAGATATCAAGTGGGGATAAGATAGAGCCTATCTATAGTCTAATTTGGTGGAGAAAGATAGCAGGTCGTGAGTTATGCTTCTGATGGCTATTTTGCCCCTTTGTTTTGGGCACACTGGCATGCTCCTAGGTGTACGGGTGGTGCACCCGTGGGTCCCTCTTTTCTTCAACTTGTATACACTACTAAGGGTGAAGCGCTAACCGGTTATAGTGTTCTAGTAGTCAATTTTATAGCGCTCGAGAAGAAGAATCCAATGGTAACACCTTTGGAGGCTGGTTATTCTTGGATCATTATAAGAACTTGGTCTAAACTTTCAGGTCACAATTCATCCGCTTCTTTGTTTTCCTTCTTCGACCATTCTATTTTCTACCACGGTTTGACTCGTGGCCTTCAATCTTCTACCATCCTTACGAATGGCTTTCACTTAACCACTCTAAAATGCTTACGATCAATCTACAAATTAAGATCACAAAAAGGAATTTAGATGCTCGTAAGGACCAAAAATCCATTAGACTGAAAATATATTACAAAGTGAAGGATTTAGATTAAAAAAACCGAAAACGGTTATCTAAACCCCTTATGATGTAAACCTACCTAAATCTAGAAATCTTCCAACAAAAAATAACAAAAGAAATGTTAAATGCTTCAGAAAATGCATGCATTTGACGTCGCATCAAATCCTACACACTTAAACCTTTACTAGTTCTCGAGTAAACAAGAACAAGCAAAGACCTAAGCGTAAAATAGTATGCAAAGGTTTTCCCAAAAAACCCAACATGTTATTCCTAGACTAACCTATCCTCCAAGACATAAGAATTTCTCACACTCTCACAACCTAAAGCCTAAGATAATCTAAACAACCAACATACAAATCAAAGGTGGGGTACAAAATACAAGTGTAAACTAGCTTACTCTACCAAAGAAGCTACTGAATAGAAAAACTAACAGAAGCATAGAATGTTTCAATTTCTCTCATTTTGCCTAGAAGCCCTTTTCGGTTTTCATCCTAGCTTCTGATGCACCTCCTTCCGACGTTGCTAATAAATAACCTTTTCATGAGAGATCTACTAATAACTGAGAGGGAGACATGATCAAAGATAGAAATTTATATGTTGCTCCCATTCCTACTACTACACTACCAAGAATGGTAGATAGTTGCAAGTACCGAGGTCATCCAAAAAGATGTCAGGAATCTAGTAATCTACTTAACAAAACCGTGGTTGGGTCATCAATCCGACCACGTATTAGGAATAAACAGTGTTGTGAAAATAACCATTGGGGAGATTTTCAACTATCAATTTCAAGCATGCAATCAACGGAATAAACAATATAAACAAGCACTCGGGGAATATTTTCGTAACATGGTTCATGTTATTTCGATCATTGATTTCATCAAGTACAAGAACATAATCCTATTCTAGTGTTTGTGTCACATGGTGCGGACAATGGTCAAAACTTCTTCCTATCTGTCACATAGATATGCACGTATAAAACCTCCCACCAGTCTTGCCTCTTTAACTAGGGGAGTGCAACAACAACTATGGCACATTGGGTTTGTTTCTTCCCCGTGAAGTTAAGTCCCTGGCGGAACATCATAAACGAACTACCCCTAAGCCTACAAAGGCAAAGGAAGTAGTCGCCTTATCGATAGCTTCTAGGATAAATAAAATAATCCTAGTTTGCTACCTACTCTATCTCTACCGGCAACCCTTCGGACCTCGTTGGAGGCTAATTAGATTCATGATCGATTGTGACGATTAACGGTAACCTTTGTGCACATGCCCAGTTCTGGACTATTGCACCCCAAGCACATCTAGGTTTCCTTAACCGGGGAGTAGCAATAGTGTGCCAACATGAAAGTAGACTTGATTGTGAGCTAACAAAGTGTGACTTTCATGCAATTCATAAGAATATTAAGAAAAAGCCAACATAATGATCACAAAACACATAGAAATAGGTAGATCTATAAATCTCACAAAATAAACATTAACACATGAATACAAATATAATCCCAAAGCTAGATCCATATTCCCTGAGCATTGAACCCAAGTATTTCATTGGATTTAACACTTTAGGGCAAAATAAAGATAAAATATGAAAAGAAAATAAGCTTGAGAGAAGAAGAGTGTTTTCTCTCTCTAGCCACCTACTAAGATCTAAAAATGAGTATAAACTTAAACTTTAGTAGACAAAGGTCCATATATATAGTAGTAGGGAATTGGGACTAAATATAGGCCCTATAATTGGCCAAAAAACCTTAGCAGCCGCCAAGGATTGTGCCGGAGTAGTTTTCCAGCCCTGGCACGGGTCGTGCCAGACTTGCTAGGCGCGCCCCGCGTCACCCAGCGCATGCCGCCGACCGGGTCTTTGTTTTCTCATTTTTTATCCGCGCCATGCATCTTTTCGCACGCCCCGTCTGTGCAACCTTATTTTGCTCTGTACCTCTACATGCCCCGCGTCATTCTTCACACCATGTGGGCTAGTCTTGTCATTTGTGACTTGAAACTGCACGGGATGTGTAAAATGGAACATCCCGGCCCCATACTTAGCTAATTTTTGGGTGAAATGGGGGAGCATCGTGCCAGATTTTGGCATGGCCCATGTCTGATGATACTGGCCATGACAAGGCCCCCTGACAGGGGCCATGACAAGTCCCCCTAACATGGGCCATGCTGGTTGGAGCAGGTCGTGCTAGCTTCCGGCAGCGCCAAGCATGTGCGGTCGGCGCTGGTCGTGGTTGGTTCGCATGGCTAACTTCTTCGCTCCGCTAAGGGTGAACCATTAGTCCAATTTTGGAGTTCTTGTAGTCAAATTTTTAATGTTCGAGAAGAAAAATCCAATGGTGATACTCTCAAGTGATAAACCTTCTTGAATGTTTCCCAGAACTCCGTGCAATCTCGAATAACGATCCCTCCATTTCTTCTTTGGCCTTCTTGAATTTTGAATCCGCCTTTCTTTGTTCCAATTCCTTCTGCTACCATGATTTGGAGTTTGTGGCCTTTGATGTACTATCATCCTTATGAATGGCCTTCAATATCTTCTACCATTCTTGCGAATGACCTTCAAATATCTACTACCACCCTCGCGGATGGCCTTCCACCAAAAGATAAATAAAAAATCACTCACGGGAAACCTACTAATGAGATCAAAGAGGAAGATCTAGGCGCTCGTAAATATAAAGTGTCCATTAGTCTCAATTAAGTCTACCAAATGTGGGATTTAGACAAGAAAACCAAAAGTGTTTTTCTAAACCCTTTGTCGTGCAAACCTAACTAAAACTAGCAAGCAACCAAACAAAAGATGAAAATAAATGGGTTAAATGCATTGGCTAACACATGCATAATGGTGCACATCAATCCCCCAATTTAACCTTTACTCATTCTCGAGTAAACAAAAACGAGAAAATATCTAACAAAAATGTAGCATGCAAAGAGAAGTTAGCCAATACATTCAACTTATTCCCAAGCTACCCTAGTTCCCCCAAAGAAGTAAGAATCTCAAAAGTCTTACACTCCCCGAAGTTGCTAAAGTAACCTAACCATCCCAAAATATTGTGAAAAAAGGGTAAGCATAAAAGATAATTGTCGAACTGTCTTACTCCCCCGAATCCAAGAGATGTTGATGAAGAAACTGCCAAAATGGCCAAAAGATGTTGAAGTTCCATTTCAAATTTCTCTCAATTTCTCTCATTTTTCCTAGGAGCCCTTTCGGGTTTTCATCCTAGCATTGACACATGTTGAGCTCACCATCTCACCTTTTTCCACATGGCTTCTCAATTTTTTCCTTGGTTTTCCAACCTAGTCGGGCCTAGCCTCTCATTTTTACCTAGGTCTTTCGACCTATCCGGGCTTCACTTCCCATTTTTGCCTAAGTTACCCTTTCAGGTTTCCAACCTAGCCGGGTTTATTTTCATTTTTTCAATTTTTTCAATTTTTTTTTGTGTAGCACAAAATACCCCAAAGTTGGGCTTCATACTACAAAAGATAGTGAAAAAAGAAAAATTACACCACCAAAGTGTTCGTCCCAAAACATTCCCTAACACTAACAAAAAGTTCACACCACCAAAAATTCTACGAACTTCCCAAAACCAACAAAAAGAACAAACTAAAGTAACACCAATAACACAAAGGAATCCAAAGATGAAAACTCCTAAGTGTTTCACTACTCCCCCCTCCCCACACACATACACACACTTGAACTTTGCATTATCCTCAATGCAATGAATCAATAAAAATCATAAGTGGGAGAGAGAAATGTAGTGAAGCTCACTCATGTGACCCCAAAGGGCCCCACCTCAAGTGCTGAGTCTCGTGCCTTATCCTTCTCTCCTCTTGATGTATCTCATGCCTCTCAATAGGAATCACATCTTGGAATCCATCTAGCTTCGAAAGATGAAGTCTCTCAAGCACTTGCTCAATAGCCTCTTCTTTAGCATCCAACCTCTCATCCACGATGGCAAACTCTTCCTTTATTTTTGGCTCAATGGAATCCAGTCTAGACCCCAAAATGTTCATGGTATTCTCCAAAGCACCTAGCCACGTCCGAAAGTCATCCAACTAAAAACTCATCTCACCTACTACTTCACCAATATCCCTCACAATCCTAGTAGAACTAGCAAGTTGTTCTCCGGAGATATGGAACTGATTAAGAATGTCTGAGGGTAGGCTAGTGTAGCTGGGAGGTGCTCTACCTGGGATATTTTTGTCATCCTCCTCGATGTCTATATCTAGGTTTGAGAGGATTCTGTAGAAATCCTTCTCAACCCTCGGATGAGGGGCTATGGAAAGGTTCTCCAACACGGTATCCTGATTGATAGTTGTGCGCTCTAGCTGGGGTAGAATCATGAAATTTTAGACCAAACAACAACCATATAACCATAAAATACGATCCTCTGAAGTCTTAGTGGCCACCATTCTTGCTTTTGCCAGCCTGTCCATCGTGTACCATGTCCTTGAACGACCTTAATTCGCTACCGCCAATGGAGAAGGAGACGAATGGCCCAAGTTTTGGGCTAAGAGTCCAACCATGTCTCACATAGAAATATTGCCACCTTTATTGTTCCCCATTGCAAGGAAATCGTCCACAAAGGCAGAGACCATGTTAGGGTAAAATTTTCCCTCCGAGGTCATCGCCCAAAAGACATGGACATCTGACCCCGGGCATTGGGAGACTTCCTCATGACAAAATACTCCCATATCCAATAGTGGTTAAACATAACGCAATGCTGGGTGGACAATTTTTGTACTCTTGCAAATGTGCTTCCTTTCTATGCCCGTTAGGATCCTCCAAAAGTAGCTCAACGAGAACGGAAACCCTGGTCAGTGATTCCTTGGGACCTCCTTGTCGTACTCCAACCACGCTTGGGCGATATTCCAGTGTGTCACAGTGTACTCGTTATCGTCCAAGTGGAATCAGATGAATCTCTTCCCCTCACTGTCCTTCATTTGCTCCAACATCGGCGAGAATTCCAAAGTCCATCGAATGTAGGTCTTCGAGTGCTTTTCCAAGAAACCCTCTAGGTCTATCCTACAAAGCAAGCATGTGACTAGCTCGAGTAAACCTAGATCTCCCAAATTTTATTTACAATCCAACTTTGTTTCCATGATAGTCCTCTTCGGGAAATTTAGGTACCTCCACCTCTGGGTCGCATCCTCGGAAATTTTGGTAAAACCCATGAATTCATCAATGAAAAGTACGGGGTTGGGAGAAAGGAAAGTTTCCGGCCCTCATTTCACAACTTATGCTAGTTTCTTCCCTTTGTCACCCCGGGAAGATGTGTCTTTCTCCGACCTAGCTCTTTTTATAGATATCTGATGAGACGTCAAATGCATGTGTTTTCTGAAGCATTTAACATCTCTTTTGTTATCTTTTTGTTGTAAGATT
>JAULKM010071742.1:0-11923 GCA_032355605.1 Rubia tinctorum
CCAGCTAAACCCATGGTCTCTGTCACCTCTACTACTCCATAAGACCACCTCAATTCAACTCCATAACCGCCCTGAACTGTTTCCCTCCCACCTTCCTTTATAATGATCACAATCCCACCTATTTTTAACACCTACAATATTCTCTAAGCTAAAACTAAGGGTACAATCGAGCAACCATCAAAAGTGTGAATATTTGGTTCGAGATCAAAGGTACACCATATAAAGTAAGGTATCTTCTATTTTCCAACACCAATTCCATACAAATACATTGTTAATAGCACGAGTACCACATGTTCGACGAAATGCCCCTTGGAATGAAATTCAGTCTATCGTGGTTCATTTTCATTTTCGGTACAAAACGATAGTCCTCATAGTTGAATTTGGCATTAAGTTATAGATTGGGTTACAGTGGATTGAGCATGAGAGTGTTGTGTTACGTTTTATATGATAATTAGTAGAAATAGGATGATTGTTGTTTTCAAGTTTTGATTGATTCCTTGGATATATTCTGGTTACGTAGGATTTGTTATTGTATGTACTAATTCCATTTAGGCTAATAGGGTTTGTTTGTTGGTTGTTCGTGATCTAGGATCATCGTTTGAACCGCTGCTTTTCAAGGGTGTCTTGCTTACACATCATGTTTTGTATGCCAAGTAGTTGAATGAGGACTGGTTTTGTCCGTCTTTATCTAGTTTAAACCACGATGCTTGTTGGTTGCATATCCGTGGCTAAGGTCTTGAATTTTAAGGGTTCTTTTCAAGAATGTTGTTAATTACTGTATTTTCCAGTGAATATACCTTCGTTTAGGTAGTTTTCACTTCATGATATTTTGTCCTTTCTAATGGCTTGTTTGGTTCATCACTAGTAAGTATTGTTTTCATATTGAGTTGGTCTCGCAGATGCCGCCAAGAACCCAAAAAATGAATCCAAAGAGGAAGATAGATGACATTCACAAACCGAAACCAGAACCCGTGGTGGGGGAGGAATAGGTTGAAAATAGTTCAACACCTTAACATGCTCCTCTGCAATTAAATTTCGAGGATTAACCTCTGAGTTGTACTCCTCATTTCCCGGATGCAATTGACGAAACCCAAACACAAGTCGAGCCCAAAGAGGATTTGGACTCCGGATCGGAGAAGGCGGATGCAGTAAAAATAAGACCGTGGCATGGGGGTGGGTGGGGTGGGGGAGGCCTTCGACAAAGATTGCAACTTATTGCAAGGAACGTGGCACATCCACTTGTGAACTCGTAATTCTTACAAGAAATAATCCTATTCCAATTAGCTTCAATCGTAAATTTTTGGTTCCTAAGAAAAATTCGGCGTTATTGGTCGGTTATTACAACTGCGCCTTCTGCGGCCGAATTAAGTTTGATATTCACAAGCATTAGAACGACGCCCCGATGGTCAAGGAAGAGGCTTGGAAAGATATTCTAGTAAAATTCTACTACAGCATTTCACATTTACTTTTTTTCAAAAAACCTAAGCTATGACTGTTATAAAAATGCCTCATTTACAATTTGTTTTTTTGCAGCGTAGATTTTCTATTGAGACTAACCACAGCCCGGTGCAATGAGACAAGCTGAAGGAGAAGACAACTACAAGGGTAGGCAATGCTCAGCGAAATTGGAACACCAAGATTGCAGGAAAGTACATATGGGATGTTGTTAAAGGGAAAAATAAATCTACGTAACGACCCGTATATCTCTATAAATGGATGGACGAGGAAGAGTGGAGAAAGTTTGAAACATACAGGAAGACTCCTGCATTTCAAGTACGTTTCAATTGCATGGTTTCACTTTCCATTGTTTCCAATTAACTAACGATCGTCAACATTCCCACGAATCTATACCTCTACTAGAAGATAAGGAAGACTATCAACGCCTAGTCGTTGCAAAAAATGTATATCCACCACACGAGTAGGAGAGGAAAACAAGGCCACTGGTAGTAGCTGGGAAAAGTGAGGCTGTGGGTAGTGAGGGGTGGAAAACAGGGTTCATTGACCCAAATATAGAACAACACTTTTAGGGAAAATTCTTGAAAGAAAAGAGGAAGCATTAGATGTTTGAAATCTTTGTAATTTCAAATTGATCTTAGTGAAACATTCTCCAAGCAGGACGTAGGACAATTTTTCCAAACCTGGGTAAAAATATTGGCCTCAATCTCTTCTTTATTTCTTGTTGATTATTCTTGTGCTAGTATATTTCAATTTCATAGGTGTACAACCCTTGGATTACTTCAATGAATTGGTATCAGAGCAAGGTTAGGTTGAAAATTTGGGTTGGTTTTGTGTTGTTTTATGTGCACACCAAGTGTTCGACAAATTGTTTTCTTGAAACATTGGGTTGTTTTGTGATGGCGACGACCTCAAAAGTGGATATCGAATAGTTTTATGGTTCAAATGACTTTAGGTTGTGGAAAGTGGAGATGCTGGCTCACCTCGGGAACATGGATCTCAAGAAGGCTATAAATAGGTCTGATTAGCTTCCGGCGACATAGGATGAGGCGAAGGAGGAGGTGTTAGAAAGAGCTTTCAACACTTAGATTTTTAGTCTCGCTGACAAGGTGTTGCGGGAGGTGATACGGTGTACGTCGGCGACCGAGATATGGTTGAAGTTAGAGTCACTTTACGTGATGAAGACATTGTATAGTCGGTTGTTTCTCAAGGTGCAAATTTTCACATTCAAGATGGCGGAAGGAAAGGATTTGATGGAGCATCTCGACGAGTTCAACAAGTTGGTTGTCGATTTGGAGAACATTGATGTGAAGTATGACGATGAAGATCAAGCATTGGTCTTGCTTTATTCATTGCCAATGTCGTACGAGCACATGGTTGACATCCTTTAACACGTCAGAAAGGAGATTACTCCTGAACAAATTGTTGGGGCATTGAAGTCAAAGGAACACGAACGGTGGATTGAAATGGAAGGTACTAGCGGAGATAGCTTGGTGATGCACCAAGGAAGGTCAGACAAGAAAGATTTCAAAGGCAAGAAGTCACGGTCGAAGTCTCGGAACTCGAAGAAATTCATCAAGTGTTACAAGTGTCATGAAGAAGGACATGTGAAGAAGAAGTGTCTGGATCGAGGAGATGAAGCAACCAAGAGACGAGATGGAAAGGCAAAAATTGTTCAAGAAATTATTGATGGTTACAAGAGTTCTGAGGTTCTCGTAGTCTCCACCACTCAATCCCACAAACTTTAGATCATGGACTTCGGATGCTCATTCCATATGACACCGAATGAAAGTTTGTTTGAGAGCTACAAAAAAAGTCGACATAGGCCAAGTTTTGCTCGGGAACAAGTGATGAAAGGTGGTTGGGATTGGTACAGTGCATATTAAGACGAATGATGAGATCGAGCGGATTTTGACGGAGGTACATGTCTTGCAACTACGGAGGAACCTTATTTCACTTGGAACTTTGGACAAACTTGCTTTTTGTTGGGAAGGCGAAAAGAATGTCTTGAAGGCCACTAAGGGGTCGCTAGTTTTCATGAGGGGTGTTAGAGAGCATGAACTCTACGTCCTTCACAGTAGCGCCTTGATTGGTGATGTAGCTGCAGTCGTAGAACCGTAAGAGACGTCTTTGGCAAATCTATGGCACAAGAGGTTGGATCATGTGAGTGAGAGGTTTGAAAGAGTTGAGCAAGCAAGGTTTGTTTGGGGATGATAAACTTGGTGACTTAGAAATTTGCAAAAAATTTATCTATGGCAAGGCCACAAGAGTGAAGTTTCCATGATTCATGGAGGTGACGAGGGACACATTGAGCTATGTACACTCGGGCTTGTGAGGGCCGTCGAGGATGCCAACTCTAGGTGGAGGTAGGTATTTCATTATTTTCATTGATGATTGTTCTCGTAAGGTTTGGGTGTACATCTTGAAATCCAAGGATTAGGCTTTTGGAAAGTTCAAGGATCGGAAGAAGATGGTTGAAGTCCGAACGGGAAGGAAGGTCATGAAGTTTCAGACGAACAATGGTTTGGAGTTCTTGAGTGATGAGTTCAATTGGTACATCAAGGAAGAAGGTATGTAGGCATAAAACCGTACATGGTACCCCACAACAAAATATACTTGCGGATGAACCACACACTACTTGAGAGGGTGAGATGCATGTTATTTGAGTCTGGTTTGCTGAAGAGGTTTTGGGGAGAATCTGTGAACTCGGCGGCTTACTTGATTAACCGATGTCCTTGAATTGCAAGACACCGGAAGAAGTGTGGAATAGTTCCCCACCAAAGTTCGACAATTTGAAGGTATTTGGTTTTGTGGCTTACATTCGCCAAAGAGAGGACAAGCTAGATCCAAGAGCAAAGAGGTGTATGTTTGTTGGTTATCCCGAGGGTGAGAAGGATTGGAAGCTTTGGTTCAAAGAATGTGAAGCATCCAAATGTGTCACTAGCTGGGATGTTGTCTTTAGAGAATTCGAGTACTACATGGCCATGGCTACTCAAGAGGCCAAGGATAGCAAGAAGGTTGCTAAGGAAAGAGCTGAAATTAAGGTGGAGCTATAGAGGAAATGTAGCGATGAACAAGAGGATAAAAATGATGCTAGTGATGAGGGTCACGTGGAAGAAATTGAAGAGTTAAGCGGGGAAAGTCATGATGAGAGCCTAGACTCGCAACAATTGGCAAGGGGCCGACATAGAAGAGAAACACGAGCCCGGGAGAGGTATTGTTACTCTGATTTAGTTACTTTTCCATTGGGTTTCCACGGAAGAGTTGGAAGACTCAGAAAAGAAGTTATATTGGGAAGCGGTGATGGGAAAAGACAGAGAGCTATGGAAGTGTCAATGGAAGAGAAAATGACATCGCTTGACAAGAATAAGACCTGCGTACTTGTGGACAAGCCTAAAAATCAATGGGTTGTTGGTTATAAATGGGTGTTCAAATGAAAGGAAAGCATTGTTGGGTTTGAAAAGCCAAGGTTTGAGGCAAGATTGGCGGCTAAGGGCTTCACACAAAGAGAAGGAATTGACTTCAATGAGATCTACTCCCCCGTGGTGAAACAGACATCCATTCGAGTTTTACTTGCTTTGGTAAATCAATATGATTCACAGCTTGAGCAAATGGATGTGAAGACGGCTTTTGTTAATGGAAATCTTGAGAAGCGGATCTACATGGCTCAACCGGAAGGGTTCATCAAGATTGGATGAGATAAAGGTATGTCTTCTTAGAAAATCTCTCTATGGTTTAAGCAATCCCCTAGACTGGTACTTGAGGTTTGATGAGTTCATGGTACGAAATGGGTACTCACGGAGCAACTTTGATAATTGTGTTCATGAAGTGGGTTGATGTTAGTGGAATATTCTTATTATATGTTGAAATGTTGATAGAATCAAAGAACAAGAACTAAGTTCTTAACTTGAAATGGCTTTTGGGAAATGAGTTCAAAATAAAATACATGGGACTGCCCAAGAAGATTTTGAGGATGGAAATCACACGGGATAGGAGACGTGGTGAATTACTTGTATCTCAATGTGATTATCTTCTGAAGGTGGTGACTAAGTTCAGGATGTCGAAGGCAAAGGCAGTTCAAACACCTTTGGCTGCTCATTTCAAACTCTCTGCAAAGATGTAGCCAAAGACCAAGGAGAATCAAGCGAGCATGGAACAAACTCCTTATGCAAGTTCAATTGGAAGTCTCATGTATGCCATGGTGTGTACATGACCAGATTTAGCATATGTGACTAACCTTGTGAGCCTGTTTATGGCCAACAAGGGAAGAGAACATTGGGACGCAAGGAAGTAGGTTCTTCAATTTGTGAAGGAAATTTCAAATGTTTGCGGGTGACTTGGACAAGAAGCGGTCGTTGACCGGGTAAGTTTTCACCTTACTTGGTTGTGCGGTGAGTTAGAAGGCACAATTACAACCGGTGGTTGCACTTTTTACGATGGAGGTTGATTACATCGCCCTCACAGAAGGTATGAAGGAATCTCTTTGGTTAAAGGGGGTTGATTGATAAGCTCGAGATCGCACAAAATAAGGTGGAGGTGTTTTGTGATAATCAAAGCGAGATACACTTGATCAAGAACCAAATGTATCATCAGAGGATGAAACACATTGACATTAAGCTACACTTCATTTGAGATGTGGTTTCCGAGGGATCCGTTATTAAGAAGGTGCATACATACGAGAATCTGGCAGATGGCTACAAAGGTGGTGATGGGGATCAAGTTTCGGCATTGTTGCGACTTGATCAACGTTGCAAAACCGAGCAACTAGAGGAGAATGTGGATAATGGTTCGATGGAGGTTCTCAGTGTTGGTTGTTCGATCTCGAATCTTCTTCTTAAAGCCAAGGTGAAGATTTGTAGGTTTGGTGGCTTTAATAGGATGAGCCCGACTTTTATGTTGGTGACTCATTTTATTTATTCTTCCCTTGTTTTGCATACATGTGTTGTGTGCATTAGAGAAAATGTTAACAAAATGGGTGGGTGGACTTAAAAGAGAAAACAAAACAATTCTTTTCCTTTGGGGGATAAATTAAAAGGAAAACAAGGCCACGAGTAGTAGTTGGGAAAAGTGAGGTTGTGGGCAATGAGGGGTGAAAAACAGGGTTTATTGAATAACTATAGAACAACACTTTGAGGGTAAATTCTTGAGAGAAAAGAGGAAGCATTAGATGCTTGAAAATCTTTGCAATCTCGAATTGATCTTAATGAAGCATTCTCCAAGCAGGATGTAGGACAATTTGTCTGAATCTGGGTAAAAATCATTGTCCCAATCTCTTCTTTATTTCTTGGTTGATTATTCTTATGCTAGTATATTTCAAATTTGTAGGTATACAACCCTTGGATTACTTTAACATTAGCTAAATCAATTGTAATCATTTTGTATCAGGGTACTGCGTATACATCAACACTGATGTCATTCTAATCAAGCTAAAGACTTGCAGCCGCGGGACTAGAAACAGAGACAATAAACATATAAAGCCAGTACGTATCACATCTAACTTACAATAAATGAAATCATTTTTTTATTATACAAGCGAATTCCTAACATTAAATTGTACAATTATTACTCAGGTCGTCAACAAGAGGAAACTACGGGAGTATCCATACATGGATTAATACATCACAATTATGATTGAGATCATGGAGAGATGTCCAGGTTTTAGTAGTATGGGCTTCCTAATCCATTTCTGGCCACCGATATTCGCCCGAAAAGAGTACAGGTGTGCAATCGGCTTGGAGCAACTAATCGACTTCAAGACAGCTTGGGAAGGATCGCGACATGACATGGATGTCTAACACACAAATGGATATAGGGATAGGGTATGTTTCGACTATTCTCTTGTTTCCCAAAATCATACTTCAAATGGTTTTAAAATGTTCATATTGTTATAGGTATATATGGGAGCAAATTTACATGGGTAACTGTGGGCAACTCCAATTTGTCCTATCACACACGGGTAGCCTAGCCATGACAGGGCTTGAAATTGAGTTACGAGTTGACAACATTTTCCACACGATGCAAGAAAGCGATGCCAAAATCTACGTGCTGCCATGTCTCAGAAGGTAAGCCACAACATCCTATCTCAGTACTTCACGTATCCACGCCCTTGAATTTTAACCCCTTAATTCGTGTTGCATTGAACATAGAAACCATTGGTTCCTTGTCCTCATCTGTCCTAGTATGGATGATATTTTCACCATTTATATTATGAAGAAAGGAATCCAAATCTACCATCTTATAATTTGGTTCCTCTCCAAATTACTTACTACAAAACCCCCCATCCCTTACAATTTATATTTCAAGAATTCCATTGTGTCACCTCTAAGTTTTAATTATGTGTGTTATATATTCGTAGTCTTGCATCAAGATACCACTGGAAAGAGGTAAATAATGATATATAGATTTTGCATTATAACAACCTATTCCAATGCCACATGTTAGCAATATTTTATTTTAATCATGCACAAAGAGCAGAGTAGCTTCTGGGAATGCGTTGTGTCATGATGTTCGTGAAGAAGCTCGCTCTCAAAAGAAATGATACGAATATCCTAGACGTAAATTACAAACCAAATATGCTAAAAATTTGACAAAATATTTATTACTTTACCTAATGTCGTACGCATTACATTCGCACTACTTACCGGAAGGTGCCTCAACATTCCATCCTTACAAACTCCAATGCACCGCCGAAAGGTAGTGCAAGTCATGGGTGGAGGGTTTACTCGAAATGTGCACTTGGATATCAAAGACAAGATTAATGAGATGATTGGTTGATCGAAGTTTTTTTCTTATGTTCAAGCGTGGATAAAGTAGTGCAATATTTCTTGACTTTTTTGCATTACTTCGTCGTTTTCAAAGACACTCCATTTCATTGCATTTGTTTCTATGAAATATTGTCAATCCAATTATTTAATTTTGAGAAAAGTGCATATATATAACATACTTAATTCACATAAGTGCTAATATAACCTTTTTGATAATTAAAAGCGCAAATATAACCTTAGATAATTAGTGTATGTGAAAATTTACCCTTTCCGGCAGTTTCACGCCAGATCTTATTAAATGACAATTTCACCCCTCCGGAAAAAATTTAAAAAACCAAAAAATATTATATCCCCTAATTCAAAACCCTAACCAATTTTCACCCACCCCTTCTTCTCCTTGTGCAAAACAACATCGCACGCCATATATACTACCTATTGCCATGAGATTTTTTGGTGCCCTTTCAGATTAATATTGCCGAAGAAAAGCAGCAGTGGCGCTTTGCTTCACCGGCGAAGGGTAGGTTGGGATGGTCGGGAGGCTGGTGGGCTAGGGTTGTGGCAGAGGTATGGTTTGGTGGTGGTGGTGTTTAGCGGCTGGGGGGTGACAACATATGGGTGGTTTTGTGGTGGTGGTGTTCAGTGGCTGGGGGGTCACGGGCGGAAGGGTGGTCTGGTGGTGGTGGTATTTGGCGGCTGGGGGTGGCCGGGCAGAGGGGTGGTCTGGTGGTGGTGATGTTCAGCGGCTGGGAGGTAGTGGGTAGAAGAGAATTTTCTCTTTCAAGTTTTTGTTCTAGGTTGAAAGGGCATTTTGGCATCTCTAATTGATCAAGGGCCGAAATGACTAGTTAATGCTGGAATATAGTCTTTAAGATTATATTTGCACTTATGTAAACTAGTTATGGTTGTTTTTCACTAAAAAATATCTTAGGGTTATATGTGCAATAACTAAAGTATATAGGGTTATATTTGTATGCATCCCTTTAGTTTTATATGATGATAAAGTAATCCAATTAGTTCTTGAAAATATTTGAAAACTATTATTTCCCGTATTCGTTATGGGATAGGAACATGCAAATATAAATAGCGCATTTCAAATTCATTAAAAACCTAGCACAAGTAGCCAGAACTGGTGCTGAAAAGTTACCGGTTCATCTGCACCTGCTACTAACAGTAGGAATAGTGCAAAGATGTTAGCACCAGCCTTATACAAACAAACCAGTGAGAAACCGGTACATAGACCTCCTACATCGGTTCTTTATGATACTGGTGCAGATAAACAAATATGTGCCCATATCTAACAACAACTTCATATCGAGTGTATCCACAATATCAAAGGTACTAGTGCATTCATGTGATACCGTACTCAAAAAATCCAATCACACAACTAGTGTTGAATTCAAGTAGCAGTTCTTTTTCATTGACAACGGAGTAAAACCAACTGGTGCTGCTTAGCCCAACACCAGTTGACATACTAGATGCAGAAAAACACCATTTAGTAACCCCTTACATAGGCACGGATTTTTTCGGGTTTAAATAACATATGCCTATGCCCCACCCTACTGGTGCCTATGGGGGTGTCCACCGGTAGTGTTTGTAAAATATTTTTGTTGAGAGCTCCAAATAGTTTGACATCTTTTAAAATTAACCAAAAAAATAATTAAAATTTTCCCATAATCTAAAGAAAGGGAAATGAGAGATTGTTTATTAAAAAAAATTCCCATATATAAAAGTCCCTATAATTTTGTTAGCCTAGAGTTATTTATATTTTAATCTAGGGGAAATCTTCTCCAAACTAACGTAGAGTGTATAAAATGGCTTGGAAGAGATATAAATAGAAGTAGATCTTACCTTTTGATAGATTGTTATGAGAGCGATCCAGAAATGATAACTCGATTACGCAACTGTATATAACATGATACATGTATAAATATATGTCAATCACAAATAGGAAAGGAGAAAAAAATTAAAGCATGCATAGCAGTGGCGGATCTGCGCCTTGACAAGGTGGGGCAATTGCCTTACAAAAATATTATTTTTACATATTTCTAGTTAATTAATGTATGGTTTTTTATTAGTGTTTTAGTTTATTTTTAATTTTAGATCATTTTGTCCCTGTGAATTTAAAATTTTCTTAAAATTTTAACACTATCCTCATAAACAGAGTCATCAAATAAATTGTGATCCACAAAAAAAATTCCGGCTCGGCTCTGGTGCATGAACAGATGAATAATCACAAGAATTCATTCATTGAGATCAATAGAGCGTACCATTATTTGTGAAATCTGGCAGATGAGATTGGATTTCCGAACAGTGTAAAGAAAAGACCTAACTGAAAAGATAAGCAAAAGTGAAGACATTGGGAAAATCAGACACATAAAAGATTCCACTCATAGATAAACGGATAAATAACCATAAGAACAAAGTTGAAATACCAGGCTGGTAGTAGAATCCGGTGGCTGAAGAACAAGTGAGATCTGGAGATCATGGAACTGCGGTCACTGGGTAGAGAGTGAAAGTAGAATTAGCTGTTGAATTGCGAGAGCATGAATGAATGGGTTGGCATCTTCGCTGTCCAATTCATTGCCTTTTTAGTCAACTCCCCTCTCCTCGGCAGGATAAGGTAATCAATAAGCCCTCGTCATCATCTGTACCCATAGTATTTGTTTATGGTGTGTTCTATTCATTAAGAACCATATATTATGTCTTATAAAAATAATGTATTACCTCCGTTTCGTAAGATGTGACACAATAGTCTGAAGTGTTTGAATTTATGTGAATGAAATGAGTGGATGAAATTGAATTTATAAAGAAAACATTAGAATGAGTGGATGAAATTAAATGAATTTTGCCTTAAAAGGAAAGTGTGTCAAATTTTAAAAAAAAACAGAAATTGTGCCACAGAGGGAGTAGCATGAATAGTATCTTCTGTTTCATTTTTTTTTCTCAAAGAAAAAAAACAAACAGAACAGATCGATCTTCTCTTTCCTATAAGTTCATATTTAAAGCTTGGGTCAACAATTGATATTTTAGATTATTTACTACTACAAGTCTAAATAAATTCCAAGTGAGGATAAAATATACTATTTATAATTAAATAAAATATTAAATGCATTTGAATCTTTAAAAAAATCAAGGAAAGTAATTTTTATTTCAGGGATAAACACCATGAACATTGAGTTTTATCAAGAGTGTAATTTGAACTTGAAGTAATAAATTATCACCTGAAATTCTAGATCTGACTGGAACTGAAAAGAACTAGTAATAATGTTAATCTTAAATTCGACTAATACTAAATTGAGCTTACTATCATTAAACCATTACTTTCACCCCAAAAAATCCACACATATACTTCACATAATTCTTACCCATATTAAGAGAGTAAATTAGTTATTTGATCAATTAACTAAATCAGCTGTCATTTTCAGTTTTAATTGACGCTATTTAAAATGTCAAGATTTAAGCGGTGTTTTAATAAAAAATATATAATTATTTATGCACCTGTTTCTTGATTTTATTGTTTTGCATTGCTCGTGTTCAGTTAATTTTATATTGTTAGGCCTGTTTGTTTCTCATAGAAAATTAGAATTGGACTTTTAAATTTAGAATTCTGAAGAAGGTCTGAACGCCTGTTCGCATAGTTGTTTCAACCTTGTTAAAATATTTTTGTATAAAACCTTAAAAATCTAAATTAGTAGGTGAGGGTT
>JAULKM010071753.1:0-11923 GCA_032355605.1 Rubia tinctorum
ATAGTTGAATTTCAGAAAGACAAATGTGTGGTTAAACATGGCGATGATAGAGTTCTTTCTGGTATCCGATCATCAGAAAATTGTTATCTTCTGGAGCAAGAAATACGATGTTTAAGTTCAAAACTGGATGAAGGCACACTGTGGCATAGGAAGCTTGGGCATATCAACTATAAAACCTTGGTGAAAATTACAAATTCAAAGGCTATACGTGGAATGCCTATGCTTATGACCAAGAGTAGAATTGTTTGCAGTCCATGTCAGCAAGGTAAATAGATTTGGTCTTCTCACTCTGCAGTACAATATATTACTACCTCAAGGAATCTTGAATTGCTTCATATGGATGTAATGGGGCCAGTCAACACATCTAGTGTGAATGGCAAGAAATACATCTTTCTATGTGTTGATGATTTTTTGAGATTTACTTGGATAGCATTTCTCAAAGAAAAGTCTGATACTGTGGATGTGTTTAGGAGTCTGGTGGTTAAATTGCAGACCGAGAAAGGAAGTTCAATTAGAAAGATTGTCAGAATCAGAAGTGATCATGGCAAGGAATTCAAAAACTCTCAGTTCAGTGATTTCTGTGATGAACTTGGAATTCAACATGAATTCTCCGCTCCAATCACACCACAGCAAAACGGTATTGTTGAAAGGAAGAATAGAACACTTTAGGAGATGGCTCGAGTCATGCTTGAAGAAAATGGTATACACAAAAATGGTGGGAAGAAGCTATTAATACAGCTTGTTATACTATCAATCGGGTGTATCTTAGGTCATTTTCCAACAAGACTTCTTACGAGATATGGTAGGGAAGAAAGTCAAATGTATCCCACTTTCATGTGTTTGGAAGCAAGTGTTACATTCTACGAGATAGAGATCATTTGGCCAAATTTGACAATCGTAGTGATGTTGGTATATTTCTGGGGTAATCTGTGAGTAGTTGAGCATACCGTATATATAATCTTCACACAAATACGCTTATGGAGTCAATCAATGTAGTTGTGGATAATTCATATGACAAACTGGAGTCAAAGGAGAAAGAATATGAACCAGATGTTAAGTATGTTCCAACACAGACTAATCAGCCAGAACAGCTAGATGAGTATGTTGGAACACAGGAGCAAGCAGAATACCAGCCAGTGTCAGAAGAGTATGTTGGAACACACTCCCCCACATCCAGTCCGTATGTTCCAACACAGGATATACCATATCCAATTTCAAGAAGAACCCGATCCATTCCTAGAGTGAACTACCGTGAGCTTGCTGGATTGCAATGTTTTATCTCACTCATTGAGCCAAAAAATTACAAGGAAGAATTACTTGATGAATACTGGATTGCGGCAATGCAAGAAAAGCTCGAACAGTTTGAACGTAATAATGTATGGTATCTTACTCCTCGTCCAAAAGGTGTCAATGTTATTGGTACAAAATGGATTTTCAAGAACAAGTCGGATGATGATGGACATATTACTCACAATAAAGCTAGAATGAAGGCACAAGGATATACTCAAGTAGAAGGTGTTGACTTTGACAAAACGTTTGCACCAGTTTCCAGGTTAGAATCTATTCGTATCTTGCTTGTCATTGCTTGTATGATGAATTTTACATTATATCAGATGGATGTGAAAAGTGTCTTTCTGAATGGCGTGGTAAATGAGGAGGTTTATGTGGAAAAACCTAAAGGGTTTGAAGATTCTCATCATCCACATTATGTGTATCGACTTAAGAATGCACTATATGAGTTGAAGCAAGCACCTAGAGCATGGTATCAACGACTGACAAACTTTCTTCTTAAGAAATGTTATAGTCGAGGAAGAGTAGATCGTACATTGTTTGTGCTCACAAAATCTTTCAAATTTTTGATTGCTCAAATTTATGTGGATATATTGTGTTCGGTTCTACTTCGTCTTCTATGGTGCAAGAGTTCATGTCACTAATGCAATTCGAATTTGAGATAAGCATGGTCGGTGAACTTACTTATTTTTAGGGCTTCAAGTTAAGCAAGAGAAGAATGGTTTGTTCATAAACCAAAGCAAGTATGCATTAATTCTTGTGAAAAGGTTCGGTCTTGATAATGCTCGTGCTATTCGAACTTCTATGGCAACCACAAAAAAATTGGTGAAGGATGATGAAAAAGGTGTTTCATTCAATCAGAAATTATACAGAATCGTGATTGGGAGTTTGTTGTATCTTACTGCTAGCCGACCAGATATATGTTTCAGTGTAGGTGTGTGTGCAAGATTTCAGGTTGATCCTAAGGAATCTCATTTGGCTACAGTAAAAATAGTTATTCGATATATTTTTGGGACTTTTGATTATGACATCTGGTATTCTAAGAATCAAGATTCGAGTCTTATTGGCTATAGTGATTCGGATTGGGCTGGCAATGCAGATGATAGCAAAAATACTACAGGAGGTTATTTCTTTATTGGTACTAATTTGGTTTCTTGGTATAGTAAGAAGAAAAATTCAATCTCTGTATCATCTGCTGAAGCTGAGTATCTTGCTGCCGAAAGTTGTTGTGCACAATTGTTATGGATGAAACAAATGTTGAATGACTATGGAATTCAACAAGGTCCTCCGAAGATTATGTGTGACAACAAAAGTGCAATTGACATCTCTAAGAATCCGGTACAACACTCAAGAACGAAACATATTGACATCAAGCACCATTTTATTAGAAATTTGGTTGAAAGAAAGGAGGTGGTGGTAGACTATGTTCCAACATGCGAACAATATGCAGTATATTTACTAAACCGTTGTATGCTTCAACTTTTGAATTTCTCAGACAATACCTTGGTGTATGTCGAATGTGAGGTATGCCCCAAACTCCAATGTACAGTATGTATAATTTTTATTTTGTTTTTTTTGTTTCGGTAAAATCAAAAAATATATAGAAGGAACAAAAAATTCAAAAAATTGGGGGAAGAAGAATGGTTTAATGGTTGAATTGGTATGTTGGAAGTTATGGATGAAACATGATTTGACAAGGGAGGAAAGGTTATTATTGCCTTGGTAAGGTAAAAAGTGGACACGGTTACAAAAGTGAAAAAGGGAAGAAGTTTGTTTTTGGTTCAAATTCTTCTATCTCCCATATTCCCTCTTTTACGCAAGTGCACTCTCCTACTTCTAACAAAATTTTCAAACTCTTCAATCTTCCTCAAACTCTTTGCTGAAAAGAAACTTCTACAATGGCCGGAAATTATGCTCATGGTTTGGTGAAGCCGCTCTTACTCACTATTGGGAAGCCGGAGGAGAGTTCATCAAGCAAAGCAAAATCTGAATACCAAAAGGTAACATCTGCTGCTTCTACCCGAGTCATCTGGAAAGGGAAAAAAATTTATCCTATTGATGAGTTTACAAAATGGGTTCAAGCAAATAGGGTATCCATTGATATGAGGGGCTTAGAGAAACTTAAGATAGAGTTTTTGGATGTAAAAATGAAAGAACTACTATCTGGTGATATAGGGAATTTGAACTTCATTGATTGTTTTGATGTGAAATTGCTGAGAGGTGAATCCAGGGAACACCAAGGAAAGGATACGTTTCATGTCTATAGTTATATTCCGAGAAGGAGTTTGGAGAGAATTGAAGAAATTTCTGAGGAAGATGTTGTAGGTTTGAAGATTGTGAAGTTAACTAATCAGATGCAGTTGGTTAAGTTTGATACTTAGAATGCAAAGAGTATTGAGGAGCTTAGGGCAGCAAAGCCTCCAACTTAGGGTAGCAGAGGTTGGGTATGTTCCAACATACCAGTCAACAGAGGATATAGAGGTTGATGAGGTTGATGAAGCCGATGTGGGCTCAGCTAAGGAAAGTCTGGAGGAACATGATTTTCCAATGCAAGAAGATGCATCCGTTGAAGATTACGAAGGCTTGAAGATAGGGGGAGAAGACCCCACACCAGAAATTACAGAAACAGAGAATGCAGCAAAGTATGTTCCAACACAGGGACGTAATGTTGGAACACAACATATTGATCAGTAGAAAGCCGAGAAGGATCTTGATCTCGCATACTCTAGTGATGAGGTTCTGGAGTTCATCCAGAATAGGAAAGTTAAGAGGAAGATAGATGAGGCTGAATCTTCACAGCCTAGTAAAAACATCAAGGTTGCACAACCCCCTCCCAAACAGAAGAAGAAGAAGACTACACTGCCTCCTCCACCAGTAAGTCAAGCATTTTCTGATATTTACTATGATTTGAACTATGAGGAGATGAGAGATGTATTTGCTCAGAGAAAGGTGATAGTTGAGGGACATGTTGACTTGGTAGCATGCAAACCTAGTGGCTTCTCGGATTTTCTTGAGTTTATTGGGATGAGCAAGGCAACCACAGGTTTCCTGGACTATAATAAGCAGATTGTCAGTGAAGTTTACTCTAACATGATGGCTGGGAATCTGGAGGATGATTCACCTTGGTGTGACAGGGTATATGTTCGAGGTAAAATTGTCAACTTCTCAGCTGAAATGATCAACAAGCTTTTGGGGCTGAAGACTCCAGAATTTGAAGGAATCTTTGATGAAAGTATAGAGGTCTCTAAATGACCAGATTCTGACAGAGATTTCAGGTGGCGTGAAGGCTGAATGGTCGGCCACCGGGTATTCTCAGGCTTCGTGCTTGACTTTGAGATTTTTTTAGACTATATCAGGTGGCGGTAAACTGTTGGATGCCATCTTCAAACACAATAGCCCTTACTCGTGAAATGGCTAGACTTCTTTACTGTGTTGGAACACAGCGGCCGGTAAACCTTCACCTCCTCATACGGCAAGCCATTGTTCATCAAGTTATCTCTCCTAAGGTAAAACATGCCTTAGTATACACGTGCATCATTTCAGCACTGGTGAGAAGTGAACGTTTCAAAGCAAAGCCTAAGGATGAGATCATTGAGACTGAGTCACTGAATCCAAATAAGAAGAGCTTTGAACTAAGGCGAGTAAAGGACTTACAGTGGAAGCCAAAATCTGGTGAGTCTGGTTCTGCTCATGGAGACAGGAAAACTAAGTTGGAAGCTTTAAATACAAGACTTGGTGATATTGCTATACAACTTGCTGGCTTGGAAGCGGAAAAGGCTAAACTTGAAAGAGAGAAGACTCAGTTGGAAGCTTAGTTCCTGATCAGAAGTTACTGGTCGACTATGTTCCAACATAATCAATATTAGATTCAGGGGAACATCTCTCGATTTTGCTGTTTCGCTTGTCCTTATTTGTTTAACTTTGGCATGTTTATTGGCCCCAAAGGGGATATGGACTACTTTGGATTATTTTGGATAATTCTGAATATTATTTTTGGATTTCTGAATTATTGGGTTACTTTGGAATTCTGGATTTTTGTTTTATTCATGTATGTTCCAACATAGTGACTTTATGGTATTCTGATGGAAGTTTTTTTCTGGTGTTTATTATTCCAAGATGGTTGGGTCCACAAAATGCCAAAGTGGGAGATTGTAAAGTCATATGCATCTCATGGATTAATGTGTTGGCATTTTTGAACTAGTGTTAAAGAAGAAAAACATTCCATGTTGGAACATATCGTGCAAGATCATATTTGCGATTAGAATATTGCGTTGGATTTGATTTATGGAAACTTGGAGATTACGCAATATTTAATACAGTCGTGTAGAAGCATAATGGAATTATGTAAAATCCCTATATTTATGGAATTGGATGTATGGAATATTATGGGATAGTTGATATAAGGAAAATCCCTTTATTTATGGGATTTGAATATGCTTCAAAAGAAGATAAGGAATAGAAATATTATGGAGATAGTTATGGAGAAATTACTATATGCCAATGGACTATAAATAGAGGATATTTTATGCCTGCAAGCTTACGATTTAATTGAGAAAATATGCACATCAGATTTCTATCGTCCGAGAAGCTTTGCAAGAGCTAGAATTTTTCCAACATACACGACCTGTTGTTCAAAGTTCAGAACATATACGTTAATTTCTCGGGATGAGGAGATCCAACGTCGACTGGTTTTGATGTCCGAGGGAGTCTAATCAAGGCGCATCGGTAGCAAGGGGAGCTTGTAAAATCCACACATTGTAATTAGAAGATAGGTATAGTTGTATGGTGTACTTTGCACTATATCTCTGATTATTGGATTTATTCTGAACTGGACCAGGTCCCGCAGATGTAGGTGGATTTCACTAAACTGCGTAACCAAGTTGTGTGTCTCGTGCCTTATTTACTTTACATACTTGGTTAAGTTAGACTATGTTGGAACATAGGATTGATACTTAAGATAAAATGGTAAAACCAATTTTTCAATTGGTATCAGAGCTTGGTCACTTAAGTCTTTACCTTGGTTGTTTTAAGTAAAGTGTGATCCAATTTTACCATGTCGACAAGGGAAGGAGCTTTTGTGTCTCGGCCACCACTGCTAGAAAGAATGAACTACAATTACTGGAAGGCTCGCATGAGGGTGTTTATCAATTCTCTGGATGAACTTGCATGTCATTTTGTTGAGAACGAGTAGAATCATCCAACTGAAGATGAAGAATCTAGCTCTAAGGAGAAAGAGGGAGAATCGAGTTCAAGGAGACAAACGCTCAAGGATAAATCATCTTGGTCTCAAGATGAATTGAAGACTTCTCTGGCTAATTCCAAAGAATTGAATGTGATCTTCACAGCAATGGATGAGAATTAGTTTAAGCCCATCTCTACATTTCATCAGGCCAAGAAAGCATGAGATATCTTGCAAACTATACACGAAGGAACTAGTCGAGTACATGAATCCAAACTTCAGATGTTGGCAACTAAGTTGAAGAATTGAAGATGGAGGAGAATGACACGATTTTCACAATTAACGGAAAATTGAGAGACATCTCTAATATGGCTTATCAATTGAGAAAAGTTTACAAAGAATCTAAGCTAGTGAAGAAAACCTTAAGATCATTACACAAGACGTTTTCCATGAAGGTTGCAGCAATAGAAGAAGCTAGAGATGTATCCACAATGTCCTTGGATGAATTGACGGGATCACTACAAACGTATGAGATGAACATGGAATAGCCTGCAAAGAAAACTCAGAAGGAGTTGGCTTTTTAAAGCATCTTCATCTCGAGATGATTACGAATCAGATAGTGAGAATGATATTGAAGAAATTACTCTCATCACTTAGAATTTCTCAATATTGCTGAAGAAGGTTGTGAACAAGAAGTCAGAAGAAAGAACTGGAGGAAATATAAACCACGTGGACAAAACTTTGGTAAGAACCGTGGTAATCGCATGGAGCAAGGAAACCAACAGTTCATGAGAAATCAAGGTAGTGAAGCAAAACAACAAGGAAGGATTCAGTGTAGAGAATGTGAAGGTTTTGGACATATTCAGTCTGAATGCGCAAATACACGAAAGAAGCAAGGGAGATCGTGTGTCAATTCATGGAGTGGGGATGAAGAAGGTGATGAAGAACTTACTAGTACTTATGTGACATTTGGAGCAAAAATCCGAGAAGAAGCTGTGGACGTATGTTCTAACACAAGTATGGTATGTTCCAACATACGGTCCACTGATACTTCCAGCGATGATGAAGATCAATCTATGAGTGATGAAGACATTTATGCTTCATATGAAAAAATGTATGACATATGGTTAAAGGTGGCAGATGCAAATAACTCTCTGAAGGTTGAGAAAAGTCAATTAGTCGAGGCAAAGAAGGAACTAAAAGCTCGGGTTGAAAGACTTAAGGATGAAATTAAAGACCTGAATGAGAAAGTTAATACTATGACTGAAAGGGTAGAATCGGCAGAAGCAACAATCAGAAAGCTAAATTCGGGCAAGGCAAAATTAGACGATATTTTGACCATGGGAAAGAGCTTTGGAGATCGGCAAGGGATTGGTTATGGTAATGTATCATGCGATGTGGGAAACTTCAAGACAGAGGTTCAAGACATGAAGAAAAAGGTGATTAAGACTCATGTGCGAAAAACTTTCATATGCAGTTATTGCGTGTTTCAAGGTCATTCCGAAGTACGTGTCTTAAATTGCTGAGAGATATCATGAACGAACGACAGCTGTCTGTATGTTCCAACATAAACAGTACCCAACGGTCAAAGATGGTTCGGAAGGTATGAATTCCTAAATGCCTGAATACTTGTTTCGTTTCTCATACTTCACTTATTACACATTATAGAGCCTCGTGGTACTTTGATAGTGGGTGCTCTCGTCACATGATCGGAACTCATGAGTTTTTGACAAAAATAAAACCTTATGATGGTGGTTCTATTTTTTGGTGATGGGAAGAAGAGCCGAGTCATTTGCAAAGGTGAAATGTACATTGAAGGATTTCCGGTGTTTACAAGTGTGTTGCTCGTTGAAGGTTTAAAAGAAAATTTTCTTAGCATCAGTCAGTTGTGTGATGAAAATATGACCATTGAATTTCAAAAGGACAAATGTGTAGTGAGACATGGCAACAATAATATTCTTTCTGGGATTCGATCATCAGATAATTTTTATCTTTTAGAGCAAGAAGTACGAAGTCTAAGTTCAAAGAAAGATGAAGGCACACTGTGGCATAGGAAGCTTAGTCATATCAACTACAAAACCTTGGTAAAAATTGCAAATTCAAAGGTAGTTCGGGGAATGCCTATGCTTACGACCAAGAGAGGAATTGTTTGTGGACCATGCCAGCAAGGTAAATAGATTCTGTCTCCTCACTCTGCAGTACAGTAGATTACTACATCAAGGAATCTTGAAATGCTTCATATGGATTTAATGAGTCCAGTCAACATACCTAGTGTGAGTGTCAAGAAGTACATCTTTGTATATGTTGATGATTTTTTTAGATTTACTTGGGTGGCGTTTCTCAAAGAAAAGTCTAATACCGCGGATGTGTTTAGAAGTTTGGTGGTAAAATTGCAGACCGAGAAAGGAAATTCGATTGGAAATATTGTCAGAATCAGAAGTGATCATGGCAGGGAATTCGAAAACTCCCAATTCAGTGAATTCTGTGATGAACTTGGCATTCAACATTTATTCTTCGCTCCAATTACTCCTTGGAAGAATGGAATTTTCAAAAGAAATAATAGAATATTTCAGGAAATGGATCGAGTAATGCTTACAAAAAAAGGTATACACAAAAAATGGTGGGCAGAAGTTGTTCATACAGCTTGTTATACTATCAACCGGGTGTGTCTTAGGCCATTTACCAACAAAACTTCTTACGAGATATGGAAGGGAAGAAAGCCAAATTTATCTCACTTTCATGTGTTTGGAAGTAAGTGTTACATTCTTCGAGATAGAGATCTGTTGGCCAAATTTGACAATCGTAGTGATGTTGGTATATTTCTTGGATATTCTGTGAATAGTCGAGTTTATCGTGTATTTAATCTTCACACGAATACGCTTATGGAGTTAATCAATGTAGTTGTGGATGATTCAGATGAGAAACGGGAGTCAAAGGAGAAAGATGATGAACCAGATGTTGAGTATGTTCCAACACAGAAAATTCCGCTAGAACAACTAGATGAGTATGTTGGAACACAGGAACATGCAGAAGACCAGTCAGTGTCAGAAGAGTAGGTTGGAACACACTCTCCCACATTCAGTCTGTATGTTCCAACACATGAGATACCAGGATCGATTTAAAGAAAAACCCGATCCATTCCTGGAGTGAACTACCGTGAACTTGCTGGATTGCAATGTTTTATCTAACTCATTGAGCCGAAGAATTATAAGGAATTGTTACTTGATGAATACTGGATTGCGGCAATGCAAGAAGAGCTCGAATAGTTTGAACGTAACGATGTATGGTATCTTACTCCTCGACCGAAAGGTGTCAATGTTATTGGTACAAAATGGATTTTTAAAAACAAGTCAGATGTTGATGGACATATTACTCGCAATAAAGCTAGACTGGTGGCACAAGGATATACTCAAGTAGAAGGTGTTGACTTTGATGAAACTTTTGCATCAGTAGCCAGGTTAGAATTTATTCACATCTTGCTTGCTATTGCTTGTACTATGAATTTTACATTATATCAGATGGATGTGAAAAGTGATTTTCTGAATGGAGTGATGAATGAAGAGGTATATGTGGAACAACCTAAAGGATTTGAAGATCCTCATTATCCACATCACGTGCATCAACTTAAGAAGGCACTATACGGCTTGAAACAAGCACCCATAACATAGTATGAATGACTGACAAACTTTCTACTTAAGAAAGGTTATCGTCGAGGGGGAGTAGATCGGTTGTGCTTGCGAAATCATCCAAGTTCTTGATAGCTCAAATCTATGTGGTTGATATTGTATTTGGCTCTGCTTCATCGTCTATGGTGAAAGATTTTGTGTCTCAAATGCAAGACAAATTTTAAATGAGCATGGTTGGAGAACTTACTTTTCTAGGGCTTCAAGTTAAGAAAGAGAAAATTGGTTTTTTCATAAACCAAACCAAGTATGCCTTGAATCTGGTGAAGAGGTTCGGACTTAACAGTGCACGAGCTATTCAAACTCCGATGGCAACCACATAAAAATTGGGTAAGGATAAGAAAGGTGTCCCAGTTGATCAGAAATTATACATAAGCATGATTGGGTGTTACTGCTAGTCTACTAGATATATGTTTTAGCATAGGCGTTTGTGCAAGATTTCAAACTGATCCAAAGGAATCTCATTTGACTGCAGTAAAAAAAGTTATTCGACATGTTAGTGAAACTTCTGATTATGGTATCTGGTATTCTAAAAATCAAGACTCAAATCTTATTGGATACAGTGATTCTGATTGGGCTGGTAATGCAGATGATTGCAAAAGTACTACTGGAGGTTGTTTCTTTATTGGTATGAATTTGGTATCTTGGTATAGTAAGAAGCAAAATTCAATTTTTTTATCCTCTGCTGAAGCTGAGTATCTTGCTTCCGGAAGTTGTTGTGCACAATTATTATGGATGAAACAAATGTTGAATGACTATGGTATTCAGCAAGGGCCTCTTAAGATTATGTGTGACAACAAAAGTGCAATGGACATCTCTAAGAATCCGGTACAACACTCAAGGATGAAACATATTGATATCAGGCATCATTTTATTAGAGATTTGGTTGAAAGGAAGGAGGCTATGGTAAACTATGTTCCAACATGCGAACCATTTACAGATATATTTACTAAACCGTTGGATACTTCAACCTTTGAATTTATTAGACAACACCTTGGTGTGTGTCGAATGTGAGGTATACCTGAAACTCCTATGTACAGTATGTATATTTTTTGGTTCAGTTTTTTTTTGTTTAAAAAAATTAGAAAAACAAAAAATTGAAAGAAAGAAAATAAGAATGGCAGAAGAATAAGAAAGTTGTTGAAGGTATGTTGGAAGTTAATATGTGACATGATTTGGCAAGAGATAAAAGGTTATTATTGCATTGGTAAGGTAAAAAGTGGACACGGTTACAACGGTGAAAAAGGGAAGAATTTATTTTTGGTTCAAATTCTACAATCTCTCCACATTCCCTCTTTTACGCATTGCACTTTCCCACTTCTACCAAAATTCTCAAGCTCTTTGGAAGATATTCTACCAAGTTTTTCTAGCAATCTGTGAGCTCCCTAACCTACTCTAAACTCCTTGCCGAGATACTCCTACAATAGTTGGAAATAAGAAGTCGATTCTCCTCACTTTTGGCGAACCCGAGAAGAAATCACCGAGCAGGGTGGAAGTATCAACATCCAGTCAACCTGAGAAGAAATCTCCCAACACCGAGAAGCCCAAATACCAAAAGGTAACAGTCTCTAAATCCATTCAAGTTGTTTGGAAGGAAAGGGTTTTTGATTCTTTGGAGGAGTTTGCTAAGTGGATTCAAGCAAACCGAATTGTTGTTGATCTGAGGAATCTAGAGGACCTTAAGGTGGAATTCGTAGACGTTAAAATGGATGAGGTGCTCTCTAGAGACATAGGAGACGTGTATTTTATTGAATGTTTCGAGGTGAAATTG
>JAULKM010071764.1:0-11923 GCA_032355605.1 Rubia tinctorum
TTCAACAACCAAATTCAAGCACAATAAATACACAATAGAGAAAGCATTAAATAGATAGAAATGATTCTCAAGACATATATAAGGAAGCTTCAATCCATTGTTCCCAAGGATATAACTAGCCTAGATAATCAAAACACGTAAATAATCTACAAACTAAGAAAGAAAAAAAGAAAACTAGGGTTTTATAAATAAAATTTATGAGAGAAAGGTTCTGGAAAAAGGAGAATATAAGAGAGTATTTATAGTACAAAAAGTCCAAAAAGCATATTTGGGCCGAGTACCGTCACGACTCGCGACACATTCGTCGCGACTCACGGCGGTCAGAGTACTCTGCCCCCAAATTTTTTCTTCTTTCTTGGTCTACTTGTAGTTGTCTCCTCTTCCCTTCTTCGAGTCAAAAAGGTCTTCACTGTCTTCAAAATGTAGTCTTCATGGTTTTCAAATCTTCAAAGATTATCTTCAAAGTCTTCAAAGTCTTTCAATATTTTCCTTGTCACACAAAATCCTCTAGAAGAGTAATAAAAGCGTAACGTCGCTCTTAACTCATCTTAGAGAATTTCAAGGGAAAATGTCACATCTAGAACACAAAAGTTTACAAAAGTGAATCCAAAAAGTTCCCAAAATAACCGTATAAAATGGATACACCAAGAGTGGGAGCGAGGTGAAAAGAGAATAATGGAAGATCCACAAAGAAGTTTTATAAAAAAAGGGAAATGGAATATCCCTTTCAAAAGGAAAGAATAAGGAATGCAGATCACATCGTTCCAAGAAACACCTCTGACAAAGTCACAAAAAGAAATATGGAAAGCAAACAGAGAGTTATCTTATGAACCGGCACCAATGATAACACCTCCATACAAGAGATCCAGAGAATACTATTGTGCCTTCCACAAGGACCATAGGCATAATATTGAATAATTCAGAGACTTGAGAAGGCAAATAGTAGAGAAATTGAGGAATGACTATCTCAACCAGTACAGGAAAGAAGATGGAGGAAACCGGGATAACGAAGCTAGCAAAGCAGGGAGCTCCATGGCCAAGAAACAAGCTATAATGAACACACAGACAAAATTAGAAGATGATAGCAGTGGTGGATTGCCAAGAAGACATGGCGAGAGAGGCTCCAGAAAGAGTAATCCTATCCATACATGGATCAACTAAGTCTCTATAAAATAATGCCTGGAAAGCCAAGGCTAGGTATTCTCCACCTCAAGAGGATGCTGACAAGATATTTTGTGGGGACGAGACAATCACACTTAGCGAAGAGGATGTAGTTCCCAAAGCTCAGATTGGAAATGCAATTATTCATAAGGTGTACGTAGATGATGGGAGCACATTTGAAATATTATTTTTTTGATTTCTTTGATAAGTTGGGGTTCAAGAAGACTGATCTAAAGAAGTCCACACCCTCTCTTTTAGGATTTATGAGGCAAGCCGAGACACCTTTGGATAACATATAGCTGCCTATCACAATAGGTGAAAATGATAGAAATTGTACTATCATGTGTGATTTTGTGGTCATGGATGCACCAAGACCATTTAATGCCATCATCAGCAGGTCTTGGATGGATACAACAAAGGCAATATAGTTCCCATACCATTTAGTAATGAAGTTCCCGACCCCAATAGGAATCGCAACAGTGAGAGGAAACCAACAAATGGTTAACACTATCTTAGATAGTGACTTGCTCAAGCAATCGGATCCTCCGATAGATCTAGGAGAAGAGATTGAGGTTGTCACTTTGGATGATGAAGACACCTCAAAGTACGTAAAAATAGGAAATCATCTTCTAAACCTGGAGAAAGAAAAGGCCATACAAATCTTGCGAAGTCACAAAGATACTTTCCCATGGAGTGTACAAAATATGGGAGGAGTTGACCCAAGAATTGCTACCCATTCTCTGAATATCAGTGATTCAGTCAAACCAGTCAAGCAAAAGCAACCGAGCTTCACTGCATTAGACAGAAAGTGGTCGAAGAGAAGGCATCAACATTGCTTCAAGCTGGTATTCTAGAGGGGGTAATCTACCCAAAATGGTTAGCAAACCCAATGATGGTAAAGAAGGTAGAATAGGGTGAAGAATGTGTATAGACTTCACTGATCTAAATAAGGAATGCCTAAAAAACTGTTATCCTTTGCCCAAAATTCATCAGCTGGTTGAAGCGATTTCATGATATGAAGTCCTAGTTTTTTTGGATGCGTATAAGGGGTGAACCTAGAATATGCAGAAAAATGGCCTCCATAACAAGCTTTAGAATATTTTGCTATGTGATGATGCCATTTGGCCTCAAAAAATGCAAGAGCAACATATCAAAGAGTATTCGACAATGTATTTCGCAATCAAATAGGACAAAATGTGGACGCATATATTGACGACATGGTTATCAAAAGCAAAATGACATGCAACTTCGCGCAAGACTTGAAGGCAACCTTGGTAAACTAAGTGCGATTGGCATGAATCCTAATCCCAAGAAATGTATAATCAGAGTAGGCATAGGAAAATTCTTAGGATACAAAGTATCCTCCAAGGGGATTGAGGCTAACACAGAGAAAATACAAGCGATAGTTGACCTTTCTCAACCACGAACAGTTAAGGAAGTGCAAATATTAATGGGATCGTAGGCATCGCTTAGTAGATTTGTTTCAAAGGCATCTGAGAAACATTTCCCACTCTTTGAAATCCTTAATAAGCTAAAATTTTTAAATGGAGCGACAAGAGTGAGAAAGCATATGAGTCCTTGAAAGAACAACTCTAAGCTTTACCAACGCTGAAGTCACCATTCCCTGGAGAAACCCTATATTTGTACCTGGCAGTTTCAAAAAAGGCAATGAGCTCAATTTTGGTGTGTTGGGAAGGACAAAAACAAGTACCAATGTACTACATCAGCAGAATACTACAAAGTGCAGAGATGGCGTACTTGCCAGTTGAAAGATTAAGCCTAGCTTTGGTATAATCAGCAAGGAGACTACGAACCTATTTCTACAGTCATGGGATCGTTATCTATACTGATTACCCAATTAATATCCTAGACAAGCCTGAATCATCTGGTAAAATGACCAAATGGGCTCTTGGGGCAATATAAGATTCAGTTCCAACCATGAACTGCAATCAAGGCACAAGCCATGGCCGAATTCATTGCGGAGATGACAAGTGTAGAAGCACGAGAGGTGAATATGCAACAAAATCTTGGAATTGACAAGAGAAAATCAAAGTGGGTGGACATCGTATGGAAATTGTTCGTGGATGGAGCATCTAGCAAAAAAAGTTGTTGTGCAGAACTGAACTGGTCAATCCAAAAGGAGGGAAGCATACATATTCACTTTGTTTCAACTTTTCACTCACCAAGAATGAAGCTGAATACGTGGCTTAAACCTTACAATCAGGATGAAGGTCAAAAGTGTTCAGGGCTTTAGTGATTCACAGATAGTGGTCCAGTAAATACGAGGAGACTACGAAGTGCGAGAAGAGCAGTTGATAAAGTATTTAAGAAGAGTTCGTCAACTCATTGCTCAACTAGAATACTTCGATATTCAACATGTACCAAGAAGTGAAAACACAAAAGCAGACGCCTTGAGCAAGCTGATAACATCTGGGTGCGATTCATTGATCGGACACAAGGATGTGAAAATGGAGGTCATTCCAGTCAGAAGTACAGTAATAACAACTGTGTCGACAGTCCAGACTAAAGAAATAAACTGGATGACACCGTTAATAGATTACTTTGCAATGGGAAAGTTTCCAACAGACAAAATACAAGCCAGAAAATTGGAATTGCGATCTCAGAACTACGTCTACGAAGGAGGGATCTTATACAAAAAAAGTTTCTTATCTCCATGGATAAAGTGTGTAGGACCATCAAAAGCAGGTAGAATCTTGAAATAAGTGCTTGAAGAATTACGTGGAACGCATCAAGGGTCTTGAACAAGTACAAATAAGATAATTCGGGGGGGGGGGGATACTATTGGCCAACTATGTTCAACGATTCGCACAACTTCATACTCAAGTGCAGAAGTTTCCAGATTAATGCCCTGATATCACATAAACCATAGGCATATTTTACGGGAGTATATGGAGCTTGGCCATTCGATAAATGGGGAATTGACCTAGTCGGACCTTTTCCAAAGGGTTCTAACAATGCATGATTTCTAATTGTGGCAAATGACTAATTCACGAAATGGGTGGAAGCAAAGCCATTGGGAGGAGTCACAACAAAGGTAACAAGAAAGTTCGTTTGGCATAATATAGTTTGTCACTTCGAGGTGCCACAAACTATTGTCACAGATAAAGGCATGCAATTCACAAGTGGGACCTTTACGGAATAGTGCTCGAAGTTAGGGGTTGCACAAAAGTTCACACCTGTAGCTCACCCTCAAGCAAATGGTTAGGTGGAAGTAACCAACAAGAACATAGTTCATGGCATCCAAAAGAGATTAGAAGGAAAGTGAACTGGTTGGGTGGACGAGATACCCAATACCCTATGGTCGTATAAAATAAATGTTCGACAACCAACAGGAGAGACACCATACAGTCTAGTCTATGGTCATGAGGCAGTCATACTAGTGGAAATCGGGAACTTAAACCTTCGAATAAAAGAATACATGGAGGACAATAATCCCAAAAGGATGAGATTGGATTTAAATGAACTTGAAGAGAAAATACATAGGGCAGCAATCACAAAGGCAAAGTACGAAGAAAATATGGCTAAAGTATACAATCATAAAGTCAAAGAGACGCAATTTCAAATTGGTGATCTCGTGCTGCGAAAAAATGAAGCAAGCCTAGTAGAAGAAAAAGGAAAGCTAAGCCCAAAGTGGGAAGACCCGTACAAGATAATGAAAGCGAACCGATCCAACGGCTACGAGTTACAAAGATTGGATGGCAGAAATGACCCCAACACTTGGGATGTGATCAACCTAAGAAAGTTCTATGTGTAGATACAAGTTGGAGGATAGGAAGAATCTAGTTGTATAGGAACCATGAGATGATCATTGGTGATGTTCACATCTTTGTTTTGTTTTGAAGGCAATATTATCGCAACCATATATTATAAATATAAAAAAATTTCTTCAGAGGTAAATAACTTTTCATGTCCTTTACTTACATCTTGTGAATAATAGCCAACTATGGCACATCGCAAACCAAATATCAAGTCTTGTAGTCGCAAGTAATTAAGTCTGACCAATCACGATGCAACAAGCTACAAAATTTCGATTTTGCAATCTATAGGTCTTGCAACTTTGCAATATTACTTCGACAAGTTATAGATCTTGCACAAAGACAGAAATGTCTACAAAAACAGTGACGTAAGCAAGCAATTAATCTTGCAATTTGCACAATACAAGTTGTCGAGTTCGCAGGCTATAGATCTTACAACTTCGCAAACTTAACTATGAAAGCCATAGATCTTGCAAAAACGCAGATATGCCTACAAGGATAATGAAAAAAAATCAAGCAATAGATCTTGAAAGTTTCCACAATACAAACTCTTAATTTTTCAAGCTGTAGATCTTGCAAAAAAGGCAAATATGCAAGCAGTTTCAGCGATGGAAGCAAACAATAAACTATACAACTATGCATGGTGATGGTTTAAAAATTTAATCACGAAAGCAATATACCTCTTACATAAATAGATAGATGGACAAGGGAAAATGTAAAAAGCACAACACTTTATGATAGATAGTGAACGAACTAGAATCCAAAATACAAATCAATATAACATAAAAAATACTACTTGAAACATTCCAAAAAACAAACTAGTACATCAAATAGAATAAAAAAACTATATGCACCTTGATGCGCGAGATGATCCAGAAGATGAAGAACTGCCACAACGACGAGATTGCTCAGCCTCGCGATGATATGGCTCAACCTCACGCTCATCATCTTGGATATTGTCATACCACCATTTCATGTACTAGTAGGCAGGATGCTGCGTTATACCCTTTCGTTTCATGACCGAGATACCTAGCATAGTATGCCTTAAAATTAGTTATAGGGCCAAATTCCTCTCGGTCAATATGCATACTCATAAAATCAATAGTATCTTGATTATTATTATTCGTGGCTATCAAATGTTGCACTTCGTCCTCTAGTCGGCGAATATGAGACCAAACAAACTCAAACAAATTAATCCTCTGCCCGCCGATATTCATAGTAAGGTCTCCGAGTCCAGTAGAACCACAAAACGATTATGGAAGGGCCTGAAGCTTATCTTTGTAATCAAGACAAGCTTATTCAAGCTGGTGCACACATGAGTTAATACAATTACACTCAACACAAAGTTGATCATTCTCACTACGTAGCTGAGTATTTATAGAAAAGTATTCATCAAATCTACTTTGCCACCCAGTTGAAGAAGAAGAAAAGTGATCACACTCATTTTATTTTTTCTCTAATCGATACAATAAATCGTCGATGCGAGAACACGACCTATCAATAATCAAAGTATTTTAATGAGCTTCACGGGCCTTGCTTGCAGCAAAATTCTTAGCCTTCTCTTGATGACCAAGCATTCTAACTATAGTCAACTGTTAGCGCTGAATAAGGTTGTTTTGTTCAGCACAAAATTCTTTCAACTCATGGACAGAGTCTTAACTATCCTTTAAAGTCTTCTTCCATCCAACTTCAAGGTCATTGATACTAAGTAACATATACTTCAGGCGAATACCCAGCGATCCCGCCCATTATTGAACACGGCTAGGAATATTGAGTGAATGCATGTATACGCCGACAGATTCAAGATTGACTAAACTACAAACTATATCATTGTCCAAAGATTCAATGCTATAACCTTCAGGTACAATTACAAGGGTATGTCGCAGAAGGAGATGGAGATGATGAAGAAGAAGGAATTTTTCATCCAGGACATAATGGAATGGATTCTAAATTAGATAAGCGATCAGCAGAAATAAGTTCAATATATTCCTTGGATAGAAACCGAGTAGCTTCACCCAACTTAATAGGGCAAAATGAATTAGAAGGCATAAACCCATGACAACCATAAAAATTAACATTAGATCCTAAAGAGTTGAGATGTTTTAAAAAACTTATGGTCGACCAAAATATCAAAATCCTACATGTAAATAAATAGGATGAGTAATTGCAAAATTAGAATAGCGATACTAAGTTAATACCCAAAATAGTACAAACACAAAATGATATTGTTATGGATTATAAATAAAAATTGTCTCAAAATTCACAACACTAGAATCAACTAACATTAGAGGGAATAACATTCGACTGTTGGACAACAAGAACAGAGTCCTCCTTGTTCGCAACCTAAGCATAAACCTCTATGCTCGCATTAGCCTCAGGATTAGAAGACGGATGCAGTGTACCATGAGAAGCAAAGAGAAGATCTTCAAAAAAATCAACTTAGCACTTCTCCAGCTCAGTCAAAGAGGGCAAAGAATGAAGACCAACAAGGTGAGATAGAAAAGCATAGGGATGACCACCATTAGAAATATTACTAATAAAACATCATTAAGCACAACTTGCTGTCACTTTAATACTGTCTCAGACTTAGCCAGCTTAGGAAAATTCATAGCCTTCAAGGTAGGGTTCAGTCTTCGCTATTCGACTAGAGCTTTGCAGTAACTAATATCGCGAGCAGAGGTAGAAACTTCCTCAAATAGTTTGAAGAAAGACTTTGTCTTAACGAGTCGATCAACAAGGACTTAAGGGTATTTAGGCAAAGTAGGACCATTAGTCCACATCTCCTCCAGCTCGAAACGAAGCTTATTGGCTTCCTCCTCAGGGCCTTCACACGCTCCTCAGCACTTTGTGCATGCCCGTCAGTATCTTCGAGAGAGACCTTCATAGCTGTGCACTTCTCCTCACTGGCATGATATTTTTCAAGAAACAAACCATTTTCCTTTGAGAATTGAGCAACTCGATCACTGACAGGCTGAAGACTCTCACCAGCCTTATCACATTTTCATATAGACCCATTAGTACACTTAACAGTTAGACGTCATTATAAAGGAAAATCAAATCAAACCAAAAATAATTTCAAAGCTGTTAGTGAACACACCACAACCATTGTTTCATGGAGTGAAAGTTTAGATAAAGTAGTAGCATTAGTTCATTCTACCATTAAGCTATGGCTTCGCAGTGGAAGTCTAGGATGAGACCTCCTCTTCTTAAGGGGCTCCAAGGTGCTTAGGGATCCACCAGGGCTATCCTCATTCTTTCTTCTCGTGGAGGTATCAGCGACTTGATAACAGCTACCTCTCCACCTTCGGTGACTATAGCTTCAGTAGTTATTAACTGAGAATTTGCTACGACAACATTCTCCTAGGGGGCAATAGTTGCAGTGTTTTCGTTGGTTGGGGCAATCGTAGCATCCGGTTCTTCATTCTCATCACCAGAGGAAATATTTCCTCTCAACGAACTACTTACCTAAATCCACATCTGCGATCCAGCATAAAAAACAAGTAAGACGAACACGCACATATGATGGAACATTGAGAAGATTAAGGGATAAAAATAAGTAGAACTAGGGGAAACGACAAGATAATGATAAACAAACACCTTCGCTCTCAGAATCAGCATGGCAAAGACAGATAAATGTTTGATGAGTGTTAATACAACCTCGGACTCAACATCGAGATGAACCCCTTAGGAAGTTTGGATTTGGGAACATTATAGTTCCAAACTTGAAGAGCTTATTCTCTCCTATTAAAAAGTTTTAAAAAGAAAAACTTTTTACGTCATACAACACAGTTATTAGAAAATCCACTAACAAACTCGACATTTGGATCGATTGGATAAAGGGTGATTTTGTCATACAACTTTTTCACCTTGTGAAGCTGTTAAAGGCTACATAATAAGTCAATCGAAAAAGGGACTTGAGCTGCCTCGCACACATGATAGAAGACAAACAATAATTGAAACAGCTTTAGGGTAAAGTTGAGATAATGCGACCCGATAATGTGAGAGTAAGTCTAGAACGTGATGAGGTAAGGGAAAAATGAGTCTAAACTTAAGATAATCTAAGTAGCATGAGATTAAGCTAGAAAGAGGGGTGCGAACGCTTTTAGAGTGATCGAGATCCCTAAGCTCATAGGAAGACAAAGAAGGAAAATTATGCTTTAAATTTTACAAGTAGTAATCGAAAAGAATACTACTAATGGTAGAATAATCGGTGAGTAGGTCAGAATCCACCATGGAATTGACATCGTCAACACGGACATCTTTTACGGAAGTTTTAGGAACATTAGAGGTAGACATTTGGGCAGTGAAAATTCCTAAGATTAAGACAAAAGTTCTATCAATTACAATCAAAGAAAGCAAAAAGGAATATTCCGGTTAAATCTGAAAGACAAAACACAGATACTACACCAGAAAAACAACCAGAGAACCTCTAGACCAAGATTGAAAAACAAAATTACTAGAAAAGAGACACCTTAAAATTCACAACTAGAAAATTTGTTTTAGAAAGGAAAAAACATATCGAGATCAGGGGAACTTACGAGATTAATAAAGTGCGATGAGAAACCGGAGCAATAAAGAAGAAAAGAAGAAAATGAAGAATTAAATGCGGAATTTAATTAAAGAAAGTGAAAAGGCAAAAGGAAGCTGAAAGTAATAATGATGGCCGACAAAAAGTGAATTACCTTTTTAGGAATTCGAGAAGGCGGCAGTGTATGCATGGAGATAATACACTGAATAGTGACATAGTTAAATTAAAAAATTGAAGCAATTTTAAAGGGGGAAAGTGTAACGGCAGATGGGGAAATCTCATAATTTCAACAATGAATAAGAAGGAGAAAATCTCGGCTGCAAGATCGAAACAACTAGAAGTCTACCACAATCCTTATAGTTTCAAATTTTGAATTCCAATTTCAATGGTTAGACAACTCAATAGTTGGTAAACACAACCAAGAAGCACATAACACTTCGTGAGAGTAGTTCAAGTGGCTGCGATAACGAATATGTTATTACAGTTCAAAAAATGAATGGAACAACAGTTCGTGTACAACTTTCAACCACAATCACAACCTCGTGTTTTATTGCTTCGTGGTTGGGGGAGGGGCTTATGGTGTATACCTAGCCAGTGACTAAATGTTGCTGGCCTCCAGGCCCAACCCAATCTTCAATTGCGAATAAACAAAGCCAAAGTGTGCAAGGTTCAGCCCAAGGTTTAAGTCAACCACGAACCGATAAAGGCAGAATTATGTGGTCGTGGATTCAACCGTAAACTAGGAAAGACGGAATTAGGATAAGCACTTAGCCACGAACAAAAAATATGGTAATCACGATCACAAACCCTAGTAATGCGTAGCCACGACTACGATAGGCTATAAATACAAGAATAGCAGCACTGACACAAGTAAGTTAGACTAAACTGAGAAATTATAATTCTCTAAGAGGAAGAGTATTGGCTTGATTGTGGGAGTATTTTCCCCGGAATCACTTCCGTGATCTGTTTTGCAGGAAGAAGAGTTATACGGTGAAACAACAATCACTTTAATTAATTGGGAATCCACATCATAATTATATTTTAAAATTAATAATATGTTCTATTTAAGGCAAAGTCTTGGGAAAGACCGTCTTTCCATAAACCTATGGTAAGGCAGAATTTAATTAGACAAATAGAAAGATAAAAGGTTATAGTTGCAGTATTAAAAATTCAGAATTAAATGCTAAAATGACCCTAACTTTAGGCTAAAAGTGCCAATATAACCCTGCAATCTCATAAAGTGCCAAAATAATCTTTGACTCCGCTGACTTTTAAGTAAACTTTTGTTTGGCCGAATTATGGTAAAAATATGATTTTATCCTTGCCTTAAGAAATAAAAAATGCAAAGAGAAAAGGCCTTTTCACCCCCCTTTTTCACGCCATTGGTTGACGGGATTAATTGATTCACGCCGCTGCCACCACCCTCATCCCATTTCTTATGCCGCTGGTTAACCTTGAAGGACCCTTGCCACCAGCCCAACCCATTTCTCATGCCACTAGTTAACGAATTGGCGGTGGTTAAGCGGTGACAGGGGGGGGGGGAGGGGAGAGGGTGGTGGAGGCGGGGGATGAGAGGGGTTTGCGGCGTTGGTGAAGGTGGGGAGAGGAGGAGAGCAACAACAAGGAGGAGGGGAGAGGGTAGTGGAGGTGGGGGATGAGAAGAGTTTTTGGTGTTGGTGAAGGCGAGAGGAAGAGGAGAAAAGTGGTGATGAGGTGGGAGGGAGGGTGGCAGAGGCGATTGAGGGAAAGGAGTGGGTCTAGGGTTTCCGGCGGCGACGAAGAGGGGGAGAGAAGACGACGGTGGGTGGCAGCGAGGGGGATGAGAGACAGCGGTGAGCAATGGGGGTGAGTAATCGAAGATGACGCATATGGTTGTTTGAGTTCCAAATTATAAAGAAGGGTTTGAAGATTGATTCCTTAAAGTATACTAAGATGAAACAAAGACTTGTTGGTGTGTCTGAGGAGACCACCAATGGTGTCAAGATTCTTTACTAGATGCAGGCTAATGGAACTCTGTTGTTCCCTGCTATCAATGCTAATGACTCAATGACTTTGTCACCAAGAGCAAGGTATACTGTTTTCTCTGCTTTTGAAATTTTAATGATTTATTTCATCCTTATTATTTGAGTATGCTTGTTTGAAGTTCTAATGTCTTCATTGTAGATCTATTTCATGGCTATTCGTGCGTTGGTGAAGGTGGGGTTGAGTCGTTGGAGATGACACATAGGCTGTTTGAACTGAACGCTGAAAGGTTTCTCTAGAAGAGGGGAAATGGGCTGGGGTGGGGTGGTGGCAGAGAGCAAATGGCAGGTGGTGGGGGGCGGGAAGTGGTGGCGATATGGAGGAAGAAAATAGGATTGGAGTGGGGTGGTGGCAATATGGAGGAAGAAAATAGGGCTGGAGTGGGGTGGCAAAAGGCGGATGACTGGGGGGGGGGGGTGGGAAGTGGTTGCGAGAG
>JAULKM010071775.1:0-11923 GCA_032355605.1 Rubia tinctorum
TTGACCACATATTTTAATATATATATATATATATATATATATATATATATATATATATATAAACAATAATATTATTGTATGTGATGTTGTTGGATTCGTCATAAAAAGTAGATTATCAAAAATATTTTTTTTGTTTGTCGTTATTATATGCAGTTAAACATATTAATGATTAGATAAATTTCTTTATGAACGTAAAAACGACTATGTGCAATTTAACCTGATACAGAGGGAGTATTATAAATACTAATTAAATTAATTAGTGAGTACGGAGGCGAAATCTTGAGAGAAATGGTTGTATGGAATATGGATGGCTTTATGACATGATATCATTTTCATTGCTAGAATAATCAAAGTGATTTTATAACAGTGTTTTTTCATCTCATTTATACTGAACTTAAATCATAAAAAATATATTATATTAAAATGAGAATGTCTATTGTTAGATGACAAAGTTTTGGGGAAAACCATTTTTCTATACGGGGTTGAATTAGAATTACAAAAATATAAAAAACTTTAGTTGCAATATTGAAAATTTATTACTCAACGTGTAGTAGTTATAAGTTTATAATCTGATTAATGCAACCCAAAAATTTTATCTAATTTTTTTTCTAATTTGCAGTTTAAACCTTGGTATTTCATAACTTATGGAAAGATCATATTTCCAGAGACAGACTCTTGTTAGATTGACTAATGGTTTGACCAATGATAAAAAAAAATAGGGTAAAATACACTTATAACCCCTAACTTTTGGAAGAAAGTGCTAATATAACCATGCAATCAGAGAAAGTGTCAATTTAACCCTAACTTATTATTAATTGTGTCAATCTAACCCTAACATTTGGTTAAATTGTGCCGATATAACCAAACTTACTATTTTCGACATTGACCCAAGATATTCAGACATTGACTATAAATGAAATGACTAAAATACCCTCTAAGGCAAACCTACAAATTTAATACTCATTATACCCTTTTCTTTTTCACCCTCCCCAACCAGAACCGGGGACCCCCCTTCTCCCTCACTCTAGCCCCACCGCCTCACCCCACCTCCACCACTCAAACCTATGTCGTCGCCAGCGATCAATGGTGTTGTAGCAGACCTAACCTCCGCGACCCTTACGTCCACCATCCTAAATCTGCCGCTGTCGAAAACCAATTCACCACCCTAACCCCACCGCCACCGACCACCAATTCACCCTCCCCAACTTGAACTCCGCTCTCACCCACCACTAATTCACCACACCACCGCCGCCACCCCACTCTCCTCCCTTCACCACATCGCACCCGCCACCCCTGCCCTAACCCCACTCCCTTCCCTTCCCCACTGCCCTAACCGCGCTCTCCACCCAACACCACTGCCATAACCTTGATCTCCTCCCTTACAACGTTGTACTAACCCCGATCTCCAGCCGACTCCACCTTCTCTTCTACCACCACCCCACCGACCCAAACTCACCACCCATTTCCCCTCCCTCCCACCTAGATGGATAAAAACTGTGAGCAGGCGATGAAGTGAGATGGAGTTATGTGAGAAAAGTACTAAGATATGGTTGAGTAATTTGTTGACCTCCGTCTTTGTATGGTACAAATAGCCGCCGGATTTGGCTGATTATAGTGCAACATATGGAAAGTTGCAAAGCAGAAAGATCAGCAACTGTATCAAAAAGAAAAGCTCCGACAAGAATCTGGCTACTTCGCTAGAAAATCTCGGGTTCTTCGTATTTAAACTGGCATCCACCACACCATTGCCTTCATTAAATTCAGGGTGAGTAGCATCCACTTCGCGACATCGCTAAACGAGAGGGGAAAGGGCGGAGGAAGAGCGCATGTGATACGTGTAAGTGGGTGGTGAATTGGTTGTCGTCGGAAAATGAGGAAAAAAAGTGAAAAAGTGATATACTCTAGTATCAATTGTTCCAGGAGAATTGGTTTCAAAAAGTGAATTGGTTTCAATTGGTTTCAAAAAGTGATATACTCTGGAGTACTCTGGAGTATGGAAAATGAGGACCCAGTTTCAATTTTGGAAAATGAGGGAAAAAAGTGGAAATCCTCCTATTCATAAGCAATAGGGCAATTAAGTCTTCTCATATATATTTTTTATACAAAATTAGTTTTTTAATTCAGGGGCACATTCGTCATTTCACCAAATTCCGGTCAATTCACCATTGACTAATAAGTCAGCAAAGTTCAGGGTTATTTTGGTATTTTTTGAAATTGCGGGGTTATATTGGCTCATTTAATGTAAAGTCAGGGTCATTTTAGCGCTTAACTCTAAAAAAATATTATTTTTATAATTTTTATGTTTGGATTGTAATTATTTATAATGTTGAGGTTCATATTATTAAAAAAATTAAATTATAGGTTCCTCATTTCAACAAATAAAAATACATATTAAATCACTTATTAATCAGACTAATCACAAAAGGACCTCATCTATCGGTTAGTCGGTCTAAGATTTGTGATTAAGATTTATTTATGATTAAAATTTATTGAATTAATTAAAATTAACTTTGGTAAGAAAAAGAGTGCCTAATCACTTTACAATGTGCACGAACTGTATTCTATTAGTTTTTTTTTGTATATTTCGTGTATTTATCCTTTTAAACTATTATAAATCATTAATGATTAAGATATTTGTCAAATATAACAATATTCAAGCAGATGAAGGAATGTTACTATTATAAAATCATTTTCATCCGCAATTATAAAGTTAACAACTCTAAGGAATCTTACACCACTCGAACGAGTTAGATAAATAATACTATTTAGAGCATTTATAATTGTAATTTCTAAAGCGATTTGTTTCCTTAGGGCTGGCATGTTGAGTTAAAATACTGTACCAACCAATTTATCAATTGAATCACGTATCATATGTACCGAATATGTTGGTAATTGATGATGTTTTGCGGTAGTACCGTACTATACACTTATGATGGGGCGGTAATGGTATTGAGAAAATATTACTACTGTACTACCGTACCGTACCATACAACTACTTCCTCTGGTCATGATATATTGGCTCCCATTCAAATGGCACAATTTTTTTAAAAAAAGGTAAAATGAGTGGTGTAGGATAAATTGGGAGGATGAAATGTAAATTGTGTGAATGAAAACATTCTAAAATTTACCAAAAGTGGAAAATGCTAATATAAAAAGACCATCCCAAAAATAAAAGGGTGACAATATAAAAAAAACCGGAGGGAGTATATATTAAAAATAAAAATTATATTATGCTAATTTGATATTTTTAGTTAATATTTAGTCATTCATTAATATTAGAACCAATATGTAATATGTAGTTTATGTTTTGATTCTAATATGTTGGTTACTGGAAAAAAATATATTTTTTAAAATAATATTTCTTTACAACTTAGTATATTTTTGTATTAAGTCTAATAAAAATAAATTAAAATCATAATTTTCTTTTATTTCTTAGAACTTACTACTATTGTTTTAATGTGATGGTATCTTACTTTATTATTATGATTAACGAATATTTAACTTTCTAAAAATTATGACTATGCAATAGAAAATATTGATTATTTGTAACTTTCTTTTAAGAGTAAAGTATCAAAATAACTCTGACTTTAGGGTGAAAATGTCAATATAACCCTATAAAACCTGAAAGTGCTAAAATAACCTCAACTTCATGAAGTGTGTGCCAATATAACCTTGAAAGACGTTGACTCCAATTGTCAATGACGAAATTGGTCAGTTTTATAGTAAATGATGATTTTGCCCCTGAATCTAAAAAATGAAAAATTGAAAAAAATAAACAAAAAGATAAACCTATCTACTATGCCCCTCCCTTGGGTCGATCCCGCCGACCATTGCCCTTTATTCTCTCTAAATCTTCACCACCAATTCATTCTAAACATCTGTCGCTAATTCACGACCTTTGCCCCTTCTCCGATTTGCAGGTGGTGGTGGTGGAGGAGGATAGCGGCGCTAGGTGAGGCGACGATGGAAAAAGCCATGGTGGGTGGCAGGAGAGGTGGTGAAGGTAAATCGACACCAACGGCGGAGGTGGAGAGCGGTGCTGGGTGAGGCGACAGTGGAAGAAGCTATGGTGGGTGGTGGAGATGTGGCGAGAGAGGTGGTGGTGGTGGCTGAGGTTGCCAGTTTACGGTGAAGTTAATCGACACCAACTGTGCCGGGTGGTGGAAGAAACCATGAAGGGTGCCGGGATAGGTGACGGTGGCGGTGGCGGCTAGGGTTGCCAATTTACGGTGAAGATTAATCGGCTCGATTTGGAGTGGCGGGGCTGGGGGGTGGCCGATGGGGTTGGTGGTGCTGAGGTAAGAGTGGTGAGGTGGTCTCTGATGGTGGTGTAGTGGTCGTTGTTTGTGGGCCGGTGACGGGGAGATGGGTGGTGTTGTCGGCCTTCGTTTGGAAATCTGGGATGGGTGTTCAATTTGGAAATCTCGGGCTGGCGATGCTGGGGTGGTCGTCGATGGTGGTGGGACCGGCAGTGGGGAGATGGAGTGGTGGTGGGGATGGTTGGGTGAAAGGTGGTGGATGGCAGGGAAGTGGTGGTGAGAGGGCGCCAGCAGATGGTGGCTGCCGTCGGGAGGTCGTGATTGGTGGTGGTGCTTGGCGGGGAGGTGGTTACTGGTGGAGGGGGAAAATGGGGAAAATTAAGCTGAAATGGCTAGGGGTATATTTGTTAATTTACGTCTGGTCAACGACTCAATTGGTGAGTCAACACCGACATTTGGTCTGAAGGTTATATCGGCACAATTCATCGTAAAGTTAGGGTTGGTTTGACACTTTTTGATTTTACAGGGTTATATTGGCACTTTCAGTCTAAAGGTAGGGTTATAAAAACATTTAACCCTTTTTTTAAATAACAAAATTAAATCATTTTATTTTAAATTTGGTGGTATTCTACCGTACCATGTCGATACCAACCGAGTTTTTTGTATACTGATATGTTGGTATACCAATGGTTTGGTATGGTATTGATTTTTAAAACTAATATACCGACATTTATATTATTAAAAATGATGGTAATTGTACCGAATCCATCCTTAATTTCAGTGAGTAAACGCTCCTTAAGCAAAGAGTGAGTGCATCTTTCTACTCTAAAGAGCAAGTGCATCTTTCTACTCAAAGTGCTAAGCATTATGTGAGTGTTATTTGACATGAATTATCTCCTATAGTACATTCTTAGTGGTATATATGAGGTTCAAACAGTAGACTAAATCCATACTAGAGCAAACATAATGAACTTGATGAAGCCTCCTTTGAGCAAACAGCGAAGATATACTGAGAAACGTACAGGCACGTGAAAACCAAACGAAACACGACCAAGCGATCATAGTCTACACTATCTACGCAGAGGATGATTTTACAGCCACCACGATGGCTACGCACGTGACCACCATACAAGTCACGACCAAGGGATTGTGGCCTATGCTAATTATTCGGAAGATGATTGTACAACCATCACGATGGCCAAGACCATAACGATTCTTGTGTCTAACGTTACTCTGGTAACAGTAGCCTGAGAGGCCTATTTCATAAAAACCCTGGATATCAAGGTAAGCAACAACTAGCCATTACAGAGGTAATATTCAAAAAGAGAAAATATATATTTATGCATCCTAATCTGGGATTTTAATTACAAGATTTGGATTCAGGAACTTGGCTTGACGTGTACCTGGATTACGGTTATCATTTGGAAGGAACCAACCACATTATTGAGTGAAAATGGTGTTCCTATAAAAACAACTCCTTACATATTTGTCAATGGTTAAGAGTTGAATTTTAAATATTTTTTATTCAAATCGATGATGTGGCATTTGAAAGCCTTTTCTTAATTGTCTTTGAATTCTGGATGCCCTTAGCTATTTTATCTAATAGAAAAGTAAAAAACACAACTCTAACCATTAAATAAAGTGGTTGGATAAATAGAGTACTATCTCCATTCCATTAATAGTAACATTATATATATAAGTGTTTGAATTTATGTGAACAAAATTAGCTGATGAAATTGAATGTAGAAAATAAAAAAGTAGAATGAGCATACGAAATTGAAAGAATCTTGCCAAAAATGAAAAGTGTTCCATTTAAAAAACATCTAGTTAAAGTAAGTGTGTCACTAATAGAGAAATTGAGAGAATGTGTATTAACTTATAAGGCTTGTGAGCAGCAACAAGGGTAACATGTCAAGCTCTCTTTGTCAGAATAAATCAAGTTTATGATTAGATTTGATACTATCTTGATAACTAGATTAGAGTTCTAGTTGTACTAGTTTTTCTTATTGTACTCTATTTATTCTTGTTATTAATACAATATTTTATTATGGTAAATTATTTTATCATGGTATCATAGCAGTGTTCTGATCCAACCTCCTAAAACCCTAAAATTCTTCTCGGCCGCCACTCCTCACTCCTCTCCAGCTACTGAAAATCCAATCTTCCATATCATATTTCTTTGCCAATCCAATTCAATAATTTACTTGCCAAACATCATCAGCTGCAATTTTGTAATCATCATCAGCCGCAATATTTTCTAATCATAATCATCGCCTTGTAGTTTCTTTGCCAATATTCACCGCAGCCAATATTTTCTCATTCTCTTCATTCGGCCGAAACAAAGTTTCAGATCAATTTGCTCCCTCTCCGTTTAAATTTTTCCGGCACCACTATTCATCATGGCCAGTGAAAAATTATCATATAATACATTTCTCCATATGATACAAATTAAACTCACCTCCTCCAACTATCTTCTCTGGAAACGTCAAACTGACTATATTCTCAAACCCTATAAACTGTATGGATTTCTTTATGGATCCAATCCATGTCCGACTCTCCCTCCTCTGTCACCGGCCGGCCCAACCCTCTCCTTCGCAGCCATCACGACATCTCCCTCCGGCGCCGTCAAGACCGATCCACGCACCACCTATAACAAAGCCAAAGAGGAGTATGATCAGTGGGTTGATGAAGATCAAAGAGTCTGCAATATTCTGTTCTCCTCTCTCACTCCTGAAGCCCTTGCTGAGATTTCCGACTCTTCGACTGCTAAAGAGATCTGGGATAGCATTGCAACAATTTTTCAGAATAGCAGCACATCCACCATTCTCCGTCTTCGCGCTGATGCTCACAGTATACGTAAGACTGGTACTGTTCAAAAACTTCATCTCCAATTTAAGAATATTTTTGAGCAGTTATCTCTTATGAGCTCACCTTTGTCGAATGATGATCAAATTATTTTGTTTTTTATTGCTCTTGGATATGAATTTAAAGATTTTTCTGTCCCCTTGATTAATTCTTCCCCCACGCCATTATATGCCGACGTTCTGAATCGTGCCAAAACCATGAGGCATTTTAAAATAATTTACAGGGTCACTCAGCGCTGTCGACAGGACCGGTCACATTTTCTATTGGCAAAAATTCCCCAATCGACTGCGCGTGTGATCGCGCGCGGACAAGGGGCTGTAGTGACTGTTCACGTGCCACCAGGGGTGGCAGATTCGACCGTAGCCGGGGTGCCAGGGGCGGCTGGCCGACTCAGTCGTCCGGTTCTAGTACGGTTAGTGGTTCGAGCCGAGGTCGGCCACACTGTACTTGGTGTGGTCGACCACACTATACTTGGTGTGGTCGGCCCGATCATTTTTCTGCGACTTGATACAAGATGTTGGCCCAGACTCGTCGTACAGACTCGACTCACTTGGCTAAAAAATTTCAGTCCTTCATGCAACAGAACCATCCACTCGCACATCTAACTGGTACATTAACTCCGGTGTGACTACTCACATAGCGTCTTCCGCTTCTGGTCTAGAAAGTGTCGCCCCTTATTCCGGTAATTCTCATGTTTTTGTTGGTAATGGTGCATCTATTAAGATATCTCATGTTGGTGATTCTTAGATTTCTAATAATTTATGTTTGACTGATGTTCTAGTTGTCCCCGAGATTACTAAGAATATGTTGTCTATTAGTAAGCTGACCAGAGATTTAAATATTTTTGTTACTTTTGATGATCGGCACTTTGTCATGCAGAACAAAGTTTCCAAGGCAGTCGTGGGCAGGGGCCAAAGTGAGGGTGACCTTTACGTCTTGAACAGAGGTGAGTCAGCACTAGTTTCCTTTTTACAACAGAATAAAGGATGGGTGTCCTACAAGCTTTGGCATGCTTGTCTTGGACATGTACCGACAACAGTTATTTCCAGTTTGCAAAAGTCTGGTTTTCTTTCGCTTTCTTCTTTGTTGCCTAAACCTCAGACCTGCGCCCCTTGTGTTATGGAAAAAGGTCAGAGGTAGGCTTTTGTTGAGAATTATAAACGTGTTGCACATGTACTAGACTTGATACATTGTGATTTATAGGGCCCTTCCACAGTTCTATCATCGAATGGTTTTTCTTATTATGCCTTGTTTGTGGATGATTTCTCATGCTTCACTTGGTTATTTCCACTTCGTCGCAAGTCGAAATTCTTTGACACTTATTTGCAATTTGAAGCCTTAGTCGAGAATCAGTTTTCATCCAAAATTAAGGTTTTTCAAAGAGGACGATGGCACGGAATTCATAAACACTCGCCTACGTTCCCATTTTTCCGCCAAGGCCATTCATCACCAAATTTCGTGTCCATATACTCCAGAACAAAATGGTCGAGCTGAGCGCAAACACAGACATGTCACAGAAATGGGCCTCACACTCCTATTCCACTCGCATATGACTATTTCGCATTGGGATGATGCTTTTGCTACTACTGTCTACATCATTAATCAATTACCTACGCTGGTTCTACATAGGGCTTCTCTTTTTCGGTTGCTATATGGTCGTGACCCCGTCTACTCAAACTTTCATCCATTTGGGTGTCGGGCTTATCCCTTTGTGGCCCCTTTGCGGAACACAAGCTTGCTACATGGAGCAATCCTTCTATTTTTCTAGGCTACAGCTCTAAGTACACGGGTTTTCAGTGTTTTGACCCCTCTATGGGCAAGGTTTATGTCACTCGCCATGACAATTTTTGACGAGATGTATTTTCCCTTTGCCTCGGCTTCTTCCTCGATGATGGGTTGTGCTTTATCAGTACTTAATATATCAACTTTTATAGATCCCGATGAAATTTTCCATGCCACCATTCCACCGATTTTTACACCATCGGCATCTGCTTCATGTACCATTTGTTTCTGGGATTCTAATCTAGTTTCACCGGTCCCTCATGCTCTGCCAGCTACATCGTTTCCAAGTCTGACACCGTCATCTTCGGTATCCTTGGCTGCCGCCAGTACACCGGAATCACCTGAGCTTTCACCCCCGTCGACTTCTCCTCCTTGGGTGCGCACTCATCGGTTGAGTACCAAATCTGCTACTGGTGCTATTTGGCGTCGTGACTAATAAGATATTGTGGAACATGGTTTACTTGCTGCCCTACTGGCGCAGTTAGAGCCCATTGATTATCGCACTGAACTTAAAGATCATGCATGGGTTTCTACTATAGATGATGAGTTTTCAGCACTTCGAGAGCAGCATACTTTGGATCTTGTTCCACGCCCATCGGATGTCAACGTTGTTGGCTCCAAATGGGTTTATCGATTGAAGTTTCGACCATATGGTACAGTTGATCGCCATAAGGTGCACCTTGTCGCACATGGGTTCTCGCAGATTTTGGGTTTTGATTTTGATCATACTTACAGCCCTGTGGTCAAAGCCTCCATAGTTTGGACAGTGATAGCCATTGTGACGATGCGTTCTTGGCCACTTCATCAATTGGACGTCAAGAATACTTTCCTTAACGGTGTCCTTGATGCCCCAGTGTATATGGCGTAATCTGTCGGCTATAAGGATCGGTTCATTCTGAGTATGTTTGTCGCTTGCGAAAGGCCATTTATGGTCTTAAGCAAGCGTCTCGAGCTTGGTTTTAGCGATTCAGCACTTATCTGAAGCATCTCGAGTTTCAGTGTAGCTCTGTCAACACATCCCTGTTTGTCCTCTCTAGGGGTTCATCATTGCTTTATCTACTTATTTATGTCGATGACATCATCCTCACAGGAAATGATTTGACGCTTCTTCGCCAGTTCATTGATTAGACCCATAGAGAGTTTGCTATCAAGGACTTGGGTGCCCTTCATTACTTTCTTGGTCTCGAAGTATCGCCTACTCCCTCAGGCTTACTTCTTGGCCAAGCTAAATATGCTCGGGATATACTTATACGCGCTAGGATGACGGATGTTGTGCCAGTTTCTACTCCGTTTGTTCCCGGTTCACAACTTCATAGTTCGACCAGTCCTCAATTCAGAATTCGACCTTATATCGGTCTCTAGTAAGATCTCTGCAGTGTTAGACTATCACTCGTCATCATCTGTCTTTTTCAGTCAATACTGTTAGTCAGTTTCTAGAGGACCCTCGTGACGATAATTATGCTGCAGTCACTCGGATTCTTCGGTATGTTCGAGGAACATTACATTTTGGACTCTCTTTCCGATTGACCAATACTCCAGAGGTCTTAGGGTATTCTGATGCTGACTGGGCACATTTTCTAGAGACTCTTCGTTCCACTTATGGGTATATTGTCATTCTTGGTGGAAACCTTATTTCATGGAGTGCCAAGAAACAGCCTATAGTTTCCTGTTCCAGCACAGAGTCAGAATATCGAGCTCTAGCCAACACTGTTTCATAGATTGTTTGGCTAACTCATTTGCTTCGTGATCTCTGTCTTCCGTTGTCTGGTTCACCACTGCTCTTATGTGATAACAGTAGTGCCATTTTCTTGGCCCAAAATCCAGTTGTTCACAAGCGGGCGAAACATATCGACATTGACTACCACTTTGTTTGGGAGTTAGTTTCCTCATGCAAGCTTCGAGTGGCTCATGTCTTCACTTCTATTCAGATTGTGGATATCTTCACCAAGGGTCTTTCTCATCCTTTGTTCGAGTCTTTTAGGACCAAGTTTTGCGTCGTTGAGCATCTGACGCTTAACTTGAGGGGGGTGTTAGAATAAATCAAGTTTTTGATTAGATTTGATATTATATTGATGACTAGACTAGAGTTTCAGTTGTACTAGTTTTCCTTATTGTAATCTATTTATTCTAGTCAGTAAACTCTATTTATTCTAGTCAGTAATACAATATTTTACTATGGAAAATCATTTTATCACCCTTAAAAGTTAAAAGTTAAAACTACACCTCTTCCACTACTTCTGTTATTGTAAAATTGTAACCCTTGATGAGTGATAAACAAAAGAATGAGAAAAGTATTTTTATAACCCTACCTAATTCATTTAAATGCCAACATAACATTTGATAATTGAAAGTGCAAATATAACCCCAAATAGTTGATGTAAGGGCAATTTTACCCATCTCGACAGTTTAAAGCCGAATTTGACTAAAAATATGCTTTTACCCCTCTGAATTTATTTTAAAATAATGAAAAAAAATCACATTTCCACCCCCAACACCCACATTTCCTTCTTATTTTCCTTTTTCCCCGTCGTCCTTTTCTCTTTTGCCTTTCCTTCGGATTTTCCTTCTCCGCTCTGCCGTTATTTATCTCTTTCTCCGTTCTCTTAATTTTTCCTTCTCCGCTAGGGTTGTGGTGGCGCTATGGTTCGCACCGCTAGGGTGGTGGTGCGAGAATTCGTGCAGTGAGGGTGGTGGTGTAGGGTTCACGCCGCTAGGGTTTGCGCCGCCGTCGAGGGTGGAAGGTTGTGGTGGCTGGGTGGAAGAAAGGTGAGGGTTTCGGGGATGTCCGGAGGGGCGGGGCTGGTTGGAAGGGGGGTGGTGACGCTAAGGTTCGCGACGGTTAGTGTCGATCAGTGGCAGTGGCTGACAGTCAGGGTGAAAGGTAGTGGTGGGAGGGCTGAAAGGGGGTGGCTTGGCGCTAGGGTTCACCACCAGAGGGCTTGAAGTGGGGTGGTGGCGGTTGGGGTAGAAGGGGGGTGGTGGAGGGGATGACCAAAGGGGGTGGGGCTAGCGCGGCA
>JAULKM010071784.1:0-45501 GCA_032355605.1 Rubia tinctorum
CAAAGAGAGTTGCACTCATGCATCCATCTACGCACAAAGCTCCTAATCCTTTTGACATACTTGAGTCTCGTCTCGGCGATTCTCAAACCTGTTCGGAGGACACTAGGTGCTTAGCTGATGCTTTTGTAAATCATTCCGGTTTCTAAATGTAATCTAGCGACACTCTACGTACTTATTCTTTATTCTTTTGGAGGCAACTAGTGTTGCCCGTCAGCTAGTAGTTCTAAGCCATAGGGATTATTGTACTAAAACATAGCCAACCGGCTTATTTATTTTTGTTCTGTGTATTTACGCTTGGGGAAGCCAATACAAATCCCCCTACCATTTATGTTAGTTTTAATTTTTTTTTTAAAGTACTACTATGCAGAAGATATATACTTCCATAATTTACAACACTAATTAATAATTTAAATATAATTTATCTATGATAATTATCTATTTTTTCTCATTATTTACCTTGTACTTATTACCGTATCCAGTATTTGTAAAATTCACAAATAAAATTTAAACACCCAATTGAGAATTAAATAAATAAATTTTAAATTAAGATATCAAAATTTCATGATATTTTAAAATATAATAATTAAAAATATAATATTCTCTCTGTTTCTCTATTTGTGGCACACTTACCTTATTGAGATATTTTTTTAAATGACACACTTTCCATTTTTGGAAAGATTCTTTCAATTTCATCCACTCATTCTACTTTTTACTGTCTACATTCAATTTCATCCACTCATTTTCTTCACCTAAATCCAAACACATATACCTATGGTGTCACGAATAGAGAAACAGAGAGAGTATGTTAATTGTAAATATGTTAAATATAAACAAATTAATTATTTAATTAGATTACATATTAATAAATTAATTACATAATAATTAATAATAAATCATGATATAAATAATAGCATGTGAATTAAATAATTTATTTAAAATCTAATAAAGAACATAAATATTATTATGTAATCACAGAATTCGAATTATCGAGTTTCAAGTAATATAAATTATAATAATTTATACATTCAAATATGAACAACATTTACTATAAGTTTCATATTCAAAATAGATTAAAGAATTTTCTAAATTAAAAATATTTGAATAGAGTTGAAAGTAAGCAATCTGAAATTATTAGAGATGAGTTGAGAAGAGTTGAGAAGAGTTGAGAAGAGTTGAGAAGAGTTGAGAGAAGTTGAAAAGAGTTGAAAAGAGCTGAGAAGAGTTGAAAAGAGCTGAGAAGAGTTGAGAAGAGCTGAGTTGAGTTGAGTTGATTGGAGCTGAGATTATTTGAGAAGAGTTGAAAAGGGTTGAGAAAAGCTGAAAAATTTGAGTTGATATTATTGGAGCTGAAATAACCTGAACGGGACAGGGCTTTAAGCTACGCTACTATAGTAAACCCCATACAAAGTTTGGGTTTTGAAGACATAAATGCTATGCAATAAATGAAGGAAGAGAGGAAAATGTGTTAAGAGTATGTTCAGATTCACCTCTCTTCTTCTGTCCAATGAATAAGGTTGCATTATACAGTGGGAGGAGAGAGAAGCCTTTTACCCACTGGTCAAAACCCTAGTCAACAAGCTGGTACGGACCGTGCCAAGGGTTTCGGTACAAACCGTGTAAAATTACACGGCATATTCTCATGGACCATGTTGTGGGAAAACTGAGTATTACAGACCGTGTAAAATTATACGATCTGTTTCTCTGAGACCTGGGTTAGAAAAAACTAATCGCCACGGTCTATTTCGATTGGCACAGTGCGTGTCTGATGAAGTCTCGACCCGTTGCTTGAAAATTTTCTCTTCTTGCTTTTTTCTTCTCCCTATTCTATTTTCTACCATTAAATATAATGGCCTTCAATTCTACTACCAACAACCTTTTTGATTGGCCTTCTATCTACTGTCATTCTTAGGAATGGCCTTTTCCAATGATGATATTAATCTATGCTCGCAAAACGGTCAAAAGACCAAGTGATAGAGGAAAAATCTATAAAGTTACAAATGCTTCACAATATAGATGAGTTAACACAAATAACCAGACTAAGTGATTTTAACCCCCTACTGTGCAAAACACTCATAAACCTAACTAAATACCAACAAAAGCATACAAAAAGTGGTGTTAATTGTGCTAAGAAACACAAGCAATTACTGTCTCATCAAATGACAAGGTGTCATTCACTAGGGAGGCAAGGTGGAAAAAATAAACAGGCTCTATGAGGGAGTTGGTTTCTTGTTCGATAAAAATAGGGAGGCCCGAGGAGGTGATATATGATACTTAAATTACTAGTTATGATGACTAGGTTCTCTCTTATAATTAATTTTTTTTAAATAGTTGTGAAGTTCTACACCCTATCCAGGGTGGCGTCTATGGACTGATGACTCGCAACCATCCTAATCAAAGGAGCTACCCCGCGGGATGCTGAAAAGATCAAAGATAAAATTTATAAATTGCTACCGTACTCACTCCCAACTACAATGACGTAGCTAGTGGTAAGTCTGAGTGTCGTCCACATAGATTCTAGTATCTAAGAGTTAGCCAACACAACCCACAATCAGGCATCACTCCAATTGTGTGTCGGGAATAACTAGTACTAACAAACATGGGGGAGTTTGTTTAACTAAAAACTACGAGCATATGAGTAAAGCGAAGTAAACTACTGATTAACTAGTCTTGGGGGTATTTACATAACATGAATGAATTATGGATTTGATCCTAGATTCTTTTCACACAAGAACTTGTAAACCTAAATTTATGTTATGTTACATAGTGTGGAGATGACCGAGAATTCCCAATATTTGCCACATAGTGGTTCGTCTACTTTTAAACCATCTCACATGTTTTGAAAATGGGGATGCGCTTCGATCCTGTGATTCTGCAATTCACCCTCGTAATCTCACACCCGGTGCTAATGATCCCCCTCTTAAAGGACTTAAGCCTTGCATAGGTCGCAACCGTTAGATGTGGGAGTAAGCCTATTATATCACCGGGCTCTTCGCTATGGACACCAACCCTATGCCTAGTGAGGAAAAGGATTCAGTGCCTTGTGATGACTCTAGGGTCAACATGACCCTAGTCGCTACAAACTATGAATGCTCAATTATCGGAGTAAGCCTAGGTTTCCCCCATTAGGAAATTCTATACAATAACCCCTCGGTCACTGCTCCTGACATGCAATTCCTCACACGACTAGCCAATTAGATTAAATTTTAATGAATCACCTCGACACTTACATGATAGATTTAGTGCACACATCTTTTTGGTACTTACAAACTAAAACAACAATAACGTAACTCTCTCAAATTACTAGTGAGCAAATTAGATTTAGTGCACACATCATGCGGGTTAATTAAATTTTAATAACCTTGTGAACTAATCTTGTGGGTTGGTTAGTGAGCAAGTCGAGATTAAGTGTACCCCGAGGGCTAGACTCTTGAATTTCGTTCGGTACATTACGGTTTGGGCAAGATCCCTCGTGCTGTCAAAAATCTAAAATTCCGCAACCTAGGATTTTCACAAGGAGATTCATATCAGTTGGCACATTTTATTTTATAGGAAGACAAATGATGCAAAACATGTCGCAGGTTTATTTTTAAAGGAAGTGGTCCGACTACATGGCATTCCTGCGTCCATAGTATCAGATAGAGATGTCAGATTTGTATCCTACTTTTGGAATACCTTGTGGCGCAAGTCAAGGACGAAATTGTTATTTTCGACGGAAAGTCATAGAGGTCACCAATTGCACATTGGAGGCTCTTTTACGCGCCCTAGTTCAGAAAATTTAAAGAATTGGGAAGCATGCATTCCAATTGCAGAGTTTGCTTATAATATCACTGTTCATTCTACTACTTATTTACCTCCATTTAAGATTGTTTATGGATTTTTACCAAATACACCTCTTAATTTAATTCCCTTAAATTTTAAATAGGTGCAAAATTTGGATGGAGAAAAGAAGGCATATTTTGTAAAGCGTTTACATGAGAAGGTGTGATTTAAGATTGAAAGGACAAATGCTCAGAATATTGATCGAGCCAACCAGGGGAGCCGACCTATGAGGTTTCAAGAGGGTGACTCGGTTTGATTGCATTTGCGAAAGGAGAGGTTTCTGAATGCTCGAAAATCTAAACTAAGTCTGCATGGTGATGGTCCTTTTAAAGTGTTGGAGTGTGTGAATGATAATACTTATAAGACCGATCTACCAGGAGATTGTGGTGTTAGTACTACCAGAAGATTGAAATGACAAATGCTCAGAATGCTGATCGAGCTAACCAGGGGCGCCGACCTATGAGGTTTCAAGAGGGCGACTGGGTTCAGTTGCATTTGTGAAAGGTGAGGTTTCTGAATGCTCAAAAATCTAAACTAAATCCGCGTGGTGATGGTCCTTTAAAAGTGTTGGAGCTTGTGAATGATAATACTTACAAGATTGATCTACCAGGAGATTGTGGTATTAGTACTACCTCCAACGTTGCTGATTTATCTCTGTTTACTTTTGAAGATGATTCAGTTTCGAGGGCAAAACCTTTCGACCACGGAGATGAGGCTGATGGAAGATTTTATAGGCTCACCCTTATGTGACAGATAAGGGGAAGTTTTGATCATTGTCTGCACTGGGTAACACAAACACTATAATAGGTTCATAGTCCTTGTATGTGATGAAATCAAGGATCGAAATGACATTAATCATGTTGTACAAATATTCCCAAAGTGGTAGTTTATATAGTTTATTCTCGTGATCAATTGCATGTTAGTAGTTTTAGTTTTTAAAAAACCCCAATGCTTGTTTTACCAACACAAATTATTCCTAACATGTGGCTTGATTGACGACCATATCATGGTTGTGTGTAGTTAATTATTAGATTCCTAATATCTCTGTAGATGATCCCGGTACTTGCCACTATCTACCAATATTTGTAGTATAGTAGTAGGAATGGAAGAAACAACACAAATTATATCTTTGACTCTTAATCGTCCGCCTCTCGGTACAATTGGTGGATCTCCCTTAATTCATTAATTAGCAACGCTTGGAAGGAGCGAGTCAAAATTTTGATGTTGCTGCCGAGGATGTTAGTTTAAAGGTCCGGTAGTTTACTTGCATAGCGTGTTAGTTCAGCAGTTGGTGTTGTTTTACTTTCATTTTTGTTGGTTTTGCTGTTAATCTTGCTTGCAAATTATCCGGCTACTTTTTACTCTTTTTCTAGTGTTTCTTTTAGTTGGATACTGTTTTGTTCCCAGTTTATGGTACACATCCGTAACACTAACTTAGTAGATTTGCATTATCTGGCGGAGTACGCAGGTAGTAGGTGACGAAGGATGAGGAGACCTAGACCGGGAGTCCCAAAAGAACCTATTTTGGTAGTTGTAGAAAGCGGAGAAATGGCGGAAGATAATCGCACTTTAAGCAAGTTGATGGTTCCTAACTTGGAGAATCAACCCCCTTCCATTGTCTTTCCACCATTGCCACCCAATGTTACTTGTGAGATCAATTTGGTATGATCCAGTGCTTGCCAACGTTCCATGGAATGGTTGGTGAAGATCCAAACAAGCACTTGTCAGAGTTTCATCTAGTTTGTACCAATATGAACCCACTAAGAGTCTCAAAATAAGACTACAATTTGAGGTTGTTTCTATTTTCACTTTGGGATGCGGCTAAATATTGGTTGTATCACCTTTCACCTGGTTGCATTACCTCCTGGATGGATATGAAGCGTAGATTTCTTGAGAAATACTTCCAAGCCTTAAAGTCTGTGGGGTTGAAGAAACAGCTATCCAATATCTCTTAGTTTGCTAATGAATCCCTTTATGAGTATTGGGAATGAATTAAGAGACTATTGGCAAGTTTTCCATATCATATGTTTAAGGAGGGAGACTAGGTCTACTATTTCTTTGAAGGGTTGTGTGATGATGACATGTGTATGGTGAATGATGCTTGCAACAGTTCAATCGCCAACAAGAGCCCAAGGGATACAATGACACTCTTTGAAGAGATGGAAAATGATACAATGTAGTTTGGTACAAGATCGAGAGTGAAAACCGTGGATGAACTATCCCATTCTCCCAAGTTAGAGAAGCAAGTCTAAAATCTTGCTTCCATGATGTAAGAGTTCATGAAAGGAAGGGTTCAACACGTAAAAGAGTGTGGCATTTTCAGTTTTGATCATCACACAGATGTTTTCCCTCAATTGGTGGAAGATATGGAGGAAGTTAACGCGTTGAATTTTAACAATGGAGGAAATAGGCTACAATTCAGTACGGGGCAACAACAAGGGTTCTGTGGGAACTAAGGAGGCAAAATCCAAGACCCCTACACTAATACCTTCAACCCGAGGTACCGCGATCACCCCAACTTCCGTTGGTTCGAGAAGAATCAAGTGCAAAAGTACAACCGAGGAGGACAAGCTCCACCCCAACCCTATCCAAGGGGATAATAGCCTTCCAAAAACAATACCTCACTTTACAAGTTGGATCGAGAATAAATATTAGAAGCAATCTCTTTATTGGCTAAGAAACAAGATGTCTTCGTGAAGTGCACAAGGCGTGAGATTGAAGATCTCGGAACTAGGGCACTTTCAAGCATCAAATTTTTTTGAACTTCAAGTCTGACAAATTGCCACTCCGGTGATACAACCTGAAACCAAATAGTTTGACAAGTTTCCTTCCCAGTCGGAGATCAATCCAAAGAATATGAGTGATTTGAAGCTAAGAAGCGGAAAGAAGGTGCGCGAGTCCGAGAAGGTGATCTTACAAGAGGATGACTTGATCATGGAGAGCAACAAAATCAACTTGGAGGAGTATAAATTGGTTGTGGAGAAGGAACCCAACAGGGTACTTCCAACACCTAATATGAGGGTGAATCTTCCACCACCTTTCCTTAGTGCACTTGGGGGAAGGCCGAAGGTGACAACCAATGATGAGCGTATTCGTAAAATCTTTGAGAAGGTTAAGGTTAGCATTCCACTTTTTGACTTGATTGAGCATGTGCTTTCTTATGCTAAATTCTTGAAAGTTGCATGCACTAAAAAGAGGAACAAATCACTTAGGAAATTAGAAAAATTGAAAATAGGGGGAGTTTCCACTCTTAATCATAGAAATGTGATGACCCCATCATATTTTCAATTCCTATTTCTCTAGGTGGTAAATTGGTGAAAAATACTATGATTGATCTAGGAGCATCTATCAATATTATCCTGTCCAGTCTTTATGAGAACCTAAACATAGGTTCACTCAAGGAAACTAGGGTAATTGTCCAATTAGCCAATCACTCTCAAGGTAGCCCTCGAGGTTTAGTTAAGGACGTAATGGTTTGGGTAGGCAATTTGGTGTTTCCGATGGATTTTTATGTTCTTGACATTGCGCACGATGGTGGTGCACCCTCAATTCTATTGGGAGACCTTTTCTTAAAACATCAAGAACTAAGATTGATGTCCATTTCTTAAAGCCAATTAGATTAAACACACGTGGGAGAATCAAACCTGCACAATGAGCTACAGCTGTTTTTGCACTCCCCTAGTCACAGAGGCGAGATCGATGGAAGATTTTATACGCTCACCCTTAGGTGACAAATAATGGGAAGTTTTGACCATCGTCAGTACTACGTGTCACAAACACTATAATAGGTTCATAGTTCTTGTATGTGATAAAATCAATGATCGAAATTACATTGATCATGTTACGCAAATATTCCCCAAGTGCTAGTTTATATAGTTTATTCTCATGATCAATGGCATGTTAGTAGTTTTAGTAAAAAAAAATCCAATGCTTGTTTTACCAACACCGATTATTCCTAACATGTGGTCGGATTGATGACCCAATCATTGTTGTGTACAGTTGATTATCAGATTCTTAACATCTCTGTGGATGATCCCGGTACTTGCCACTATCTACCAATCTTGGTAGTATAGTAATAAAAATGGGAGCAACATTACAAATTCTATCTTTGACCCTTAATCGTCCTCCTCTCGGTACAATTAGTGGATCTCCTATGATTAATTAATTAGCAACGTCGGGAGGGGGTGGGTCAAATTCCCTCCTCCTTCACCTTTCTAACTAAGCTCTCATCCAACACAAATTTTGCACTTTTAAAAGCCTCTTCTAGAATACACTTCCACCCAAACCAAAAATATAAGGATCATAATTTTGATCACAGACGCAAGCCATAGCCTCACACCATCCAACCTTAGCTATCTTAACATACATATCATCGAGGAATTCTCAAAACCCCTGAGTCATCACCAACTTTTCAACTAATACATAGGATTAACCTAGATGACCATCTTCTTTTAGTTCCTTAATCTCATCATGGAGTGCGTAGTTGACAACGTTCTTCTCCTCATGATGACTATGCATTCTCATCAATTATGTTTCGATTTCACCATGAACCTTCACATCTTTCTCCAGGGTTGATTCTAGTAGCTCCAGTCTCTCCCTAAATTCCTTAACCCTGTCTGCATACTCAACGACACATTAAGCTGCGAATGTCATAATATTTCTAACCTACACAAACACATCTTCGTTAGTATAAACAATAGCAAGTATACTTCATATAGGAAGGAAATGTCAAATACATCCTTAGTTGACCCAAACATGCTAGCAAACTTGTGAACATTAATCGCGAACTCTCGCAATAGCTTCTGGTATCCACAAAAGCAGCATTTCCCACAATCATAGTAACAACATCCTCTGGCTTCATCACTTTTAAGGGACCAACACAATGGCCCTCAATTTCGCTACCTTTGCACTTAGTGGAACCAACATTTCTCTCGCTGGCATCAACCAAACTTTGATGTGTGAAAGAGGCAACAACCTTCAAATCACTACCACCATTCTCGTTTTGACTACTAAATGCACTCGCATCTTAGTTTACGAGACGTCAAATGCACGTATTTCTTGAAACTTTTAACAACTCTTTTGTTATGCTTTTGTGGGTAGATTTATTGGTTTAGGTACATCATAAGGGTTTTAGATGACAATTTATGGTTTTCTTAGCTAAATCATTCAGTTTGTAGCCTATTTCAAGTTTAATGGATTTTTGTCCTTACAAGCGTCTAGATATTCTTTTGTTAGCTTATTTTTAGATGGCTCGTAAGAAATTGGGAGTATGATTAGTGAAGGCCAATTGAAAAATTGGTATAATATTGAAGGCTTCGAGTCAAAATGTGGTAGAAGGTAGAAGAGTTAAAGAAAAAGTCAAATGTAGAAGTGTTGTGGGCCGAGTAAAATGACACGGCCTGTGCTCATGTCCGTGTGATAAGAGATGGGGCCTAAGATGGGTCGTGAAAACCTACACGACCCATACATGAATATCACGTGGAAATTCAAGTCCACACATCGGAACATGCAAAAATGCACGTCTCGTGCACTCGGAAGGCTAAAATAAAGACTTGGAGTGGGTTGTGCAAACCTCCGTGATTTTTAGCGCACCTAGATGACGTGTCGTGAAATCTTGCACTGGACATGCAGTATGTGTCGTATGATCTTGCATAGCTCGTGTCAGCATGGCACTAGGGTTTCCCACTTGGTCTTTTTGAGGCTCATTTACCTACACTATATAAAGTGCCTTTAGTATCCAAGGGTTTAAGAAATGGAAAATAAACAAATATAATCATATATACCCCAGTAAATGCATACATAACTCTGAGATAATTTAAAATACAAAAACAACTCTAACTACTTAAATAAAAGGGCAAATATAACCCTAAAGACTATATTATGGCATTAACTGGATATTTTTGGCCATTGACCAACCATAAATAACCAAAATGCCCTTTGAACCAAATACAAAATTTGAAAGAAAAAATATACCCTTTGTCCCGCCGATGTTCTGCTACCACTGTCACTGCTCCACCACCTTCGCCGCCGCTCCACCTCCACCATCTCTAATGCCACCTCATTTGCCGCTGAGGTTTACCACTAATAATGAATGAGAATGAGTTGAGGTCCAAGTTTTTAGAGGTTTACTCCATGCTCAAAACAGAGCTTCTTAATGACTATGCTTTCGACTTCTTCGGTGATTCTTGCCAATGGCTTGACCGGGTTAGTAATCAACAATTATATATTCTTTTTCCCACTATTTTTTTAATGAGGTAGTGCGGTCATTTTAGTTTATTTTTTTATTATTAATAAAGGCATAAACTTGGCTATGTAAGCTTAGGGCATGTGCAATGGTGGTCTCTTGATTTTAAGAGACCATTCTAGAGACCGAAAATGCCGACAGTGGGGGTATTTAGAGTGGTCTCATAACAAGAGACCACCCAAAAGTCTCTTGCTAAGAGACCGGTGAAGAGCCCGAGTCCCACATGAAATGCTCGGTTAATTTTCCTACTCTGTCAGAAGCCTGGGGCCGCCTATGTGCGGCCCTTTTTTTGTCCCCCCTCAGGGACACGTGTCGCTCTCCCAACGAGCCACGTGTCTCACTAACTCAAACCTATTTTTTAAATTTTCTAATGGGGATCATTTGTTTTTTTAAAAATCTGGAATTTTTTAATCTAAAAATTTTGTTTTAAAATGTGTAAAATATTTTTAAAAATTTGTAAAAAAAATTCAAAAATCTTGAAAATAAAAAAGAACAAAAAATATATTATTTTTTGAAAAAAATGAAAAAAATTATTTTTTACGACGAACGATGATATATTAAAGAACCAAAAAATAATTATTCAATAATTTTTGAAAAATTGAAGTTCAATTTTAAATTTTATAGTGTAATAATAAATTTCACATTCAAGTTATTTTGGGTGGACAAATTTATTTAGATTAAATGTAAATGGTAAAATTAATGAGTAGGATAGAGAAAATCAAGTGTGCTCCATGAATAGTGCAAAGTGGTCTCTTATCACCGTGGAGGAAAAAAGAGGTGGTCTCTTAGGGTTTGGTGGAAGAGAGAGATTGAGAAAAATAATATATTTAATTGGTAAGAGACCACTAGCGGTCTCTATCACTGCACATGACCTTATAAGAGTTTTGCCAATATTTTAATTAGGGTTTACAATATTCAGTTTTATTTTGATTAAAATTAGATTTGGTAGGTTTATATAAAGTAGATCCATGCAATAATTCATCCAATATTTGGATTGATTTACTTGGATGAATATGGTCATCATTTAGATTTAAATTAGGTATTATTGTTAGATATGATTTTATCTTCATAAAGCTACCATAATTCTTTTCAATTTCTATTTGTACTGGCCGGATTTTACTCTACAAATAAAGGGGTTTGGCTGAGATATTCCACACCTTTTATCAATCATATATTAGGAATTTTTGAGTTATACTCATTGCTTTCGATCATTTTCATTGTTGCTTAATCCTACGGGTTAATTAAGTATCAATAACCTTGTGAACTAATCTTGCGGTCTGGTTAGTAAGCAAGTCAAAATTAAGAGTACCCCGAGAGCTAGACTCTTGAATTTCGTGCGGCACATTAGGATTTGGGCAAGATCCCTCGTGTTGTCAAAAATCTAAAATTCCACAATCCAAAGTTTTCGCAAGGAGATTCATATTAGTTGGTATCAGAGCAAAGCGAAAGTTTCTACGACCATCATATCTGTATGAATCTCCTTGCAAAGATTTTGGATTACGGAATTTTAGATCTTAGACAACACGAGGGATCTCTCCCAAACCCTAATGCGCAGCACGAAATTCAAGAATCTAGTCCTCGGGGTACTCTTAATTTTGACTTGCTCACTAACTAGACCGCAAAATTACTTCACAAGGTTATTGATACTTAATTAACCCGCATGATTAAGCAACAATAAAGATGCTCGCAAGCAGTGAGTATAACTTGAAAATTATGAATATATGATCGATAAAAGGTGTGGACTATTTCGGCCAAACCCCTTTATTTATAGGATAAAATTCAGCCAGTACAAATAGAAAATGAAAATAATTATGGCAGTTTTAAGAAGCTAAAACCATATCTAACTATAATACCTAATTTAAATCTAAATGATGACCATATCCATCCAAGTAAATCAATCCAAATATTGGATGAATTATTGAATGAATCTACCTTATCTAAACCTACCAAATCTAATTTTAATCAAAATAAAACTGAATATTCTAAAATCTAATTAAAATATTTTCAAAACTCTTCTTAGCCAACATGGCCGAATTTATGGCTTCATTAATAATAATAATAAACTAAAATGATCACACTGCCTCATTCAAAAACACAGTGGGAAAATAAATACTTCTCCTCCAAAAAACCTAGCCGCCGCAGCCTTCTTCTTCTTCGATTTTCCCCCCATCTTCCTAATGGGAAGATGGGGGACAACATTTTATTTTAATTTATGTTTCTGTTATTCAATAAGTGTGAGATTTATCTCTACAAATTAGTTTTATTTTTCGACCTGATCGATTAGATCGTTGTGTTCATAATGATAGCTTGATTTAGTTTTTCACGTTGAGATAGTTTTCGATCTGCTTTACAGATCGCGTGTTTGTAATTTTATTTGTGCTTTTGCTTTTGGGTTTCCATTAATTTAGATACGTCAGATTTGTGTCAGATCCGTGTCTTTCAAGATGTTTACAGTTTGGACAACATAGATTGTGGTTGGATCAAGTGGTGTTACGGTTGTAGAAGATCCATGTTTGGCGCAGTGATATTGATGCGTGATACGCTCCTATTTTCCAAGTGGTGCCAAGTGGTCATGTTTTTCGCAGGAAGTAAGTTAATATCCCCAAGGGCGATGTTACAGTTTTTTTATCGGATCTCTGATCTGTAATAGTATAGACGATCAGTCTGGTTGGCATGTAATTTAAATATCTTTGAAATATGTTAGTTATTGCTAGAGGCTAGTTAGGTTGGATGTCAATTCCACTCATTGTAATCGCCGCTTGACGTTTTTCCCAACATCTTGGAATGATTGATATTTTTTTAAAAAAAACTCAGTGGAAAAAAAGAGTATAATGTTGACCTTCTAAAACCCTAATCTAATAATAAATTGACAAAAATATAATAAATATTTTTTTGATATTGTATCACTTTAACTAATCAACGGTCAACCCATACATGACCTTTCATACTTAAACACTAATGGAAAGGTTTGACCTCGACTAATCAATGATCAACCCTTATTTGACATTTCATACATGAACACTAATGAAATGGATAGAACTTAATTAATCAACGATCAACCTTTATTTGACTTTCTACATATAAACAGTCAACCCTTATTTGGCTTTCCTATATTAAACGCTAATAACTAAGGTTAAAGCTTAACTAATAAATGATAAACCCTTATTTGGATTTCTAGGTATTGACACAAATGAAATTTTTTGATGTTAACTAATCAACGTTCAATCTTTACTTGACTCTCTCTATGTATGAATTCTAATAGCCAAGGTTTATTTTTAATTAATTAACAGGCAATCCTTGACTTTCTATATATGTTATACAATATAATAATAAGGTTTGATTTTAACTAATCAACGAGAATCCCCCTACTTGCATTTCTATATATAAACACTGCGCAACATGCCAACAGCATAAAATTTATTTTAATTCTAAATACAAATATAATTATAATATTTTATAATTTGGATATTGACATATTGACATATTTTTGTAAAGATTTATTAATTTATAAAACAAAAGTTGATTTTAATTTAAATATAACTTGTCACTTGGTTTGATAAAATGGGCACTACCCATTTATGTTTATGCAATCCCTTATACTGCAACCATTGTCCAATTTCACAAGAACTTTGCATAATGAAATGATGTGTTCAACTTCCTTTGCTCAGCATTCTAGCAAACATGGTAAACGTGATAATAATTTATAACAGACCGATTAGTTAACTACTTTTTAGTTCAAGTCTCTCTCTTCTCTCTCCTGATAACGGCTATTTTTTCACAGCTTCACCGTCGAAATTTTCTGCTCCGCCGCTCAATGGCGGAGCCACCTCCGATAAACCCTGGCTTACCGAAAACATACGCTCAGACCGTCTCTTCTCGCCCACCTCCTCTCGCATATTCCCTGCCCTGTAACCCGAACCTTTCCCCCATAACAGAACACAAAGGCGATTTGGCATGTTTATACTCTGAATCCGAGGTTCAAGAATTAGCTTCACACTACAACAATGCCCTAATAGGAAAGTTCCCAAAAGGACGCCCAACCATGGACACGCTGCAACAGGCTTTCAAAACAGCGGACTTTAAGGGAAACTATCAGCTCGGGGCAATGGATTTCAAGCACATCCTCATCCGATTAGAGCTCAAAGAAGACTTTCAGAGATGTTGGATCAAGGGTTCTTGGATGATGAATGGCAACTCAATGAGAGTGCTTCGCTGGACTCTAGAATTCTCACCCAATTCGGAATCCTCCGTTGTGCCAATTTGGGTAACCATTCGTAACGCTCATCTTTACTATTACACTAGTTCCTCTATTCAATCTATTGGAAATCTTATTGGCTGTTTTCTGAAAATGGATGCTGCAACCGAAGCTTTGACAAGGCCATCGGCCATCAAAATATGTGTTGAAATTAACCTCTTAAATAAACTTCACACATCCATTAAGCTCGGTACTCCCTTTTATAACAAGAAGTATGACATTGAATATGAAAACATACCTTCTTACTGCACTCACTGCTCAAAACTTGGACACCATATTGAAAACTGTAGGGTGATGAACCCCATAACTGTGTCAAATTAGGATTGGAGACCAACTGGCCATCTTTTTAATGAGGCCCCCTCTGTTTTAGCACAAGAAATGGAGGAAAACTTGCTATTCAAAGATACACACAAATTTCAATCCTCCCCCAAAGCCCCCAATTCCAGTGTGCCTGTTGGAAATGACCTTGATGTATTCCCAAACCACAATTTAGATAAGGGCAAGGCTTTTATTATTGATTCCCCATCAAGTAACCCATCTAGCCCTCAGTTACCCACCTCTCCTGTTCTTAGGCAACTCTCAGATAATCTTAAAATCGGTAGGGATAAGACCCAACATATAGATTATATTGTGCCCATAACAACCTCTAACCTAGTGCAGGATAAGGACAATTTGATGGATCATAGTAACAATGAACTAAGTGGGCAGCAACCTATAGATTCTACTTTTGATGATCTATATCCAAATTTTATTACCCATTTAATCCCTATGACATATGCTAATGATGATATGTATCTTATCAATGGCTCTTCACAGATTTTACATGCTACTAATGATACTCTTGCCCCCCCTCTAGATAGAGCTTCTCCCATCTTAACAAACAGATTCTCCCTTCTGAGTGCTGCCACAGAGCAGGATAACATTGAAATAAATACAAACAGTGAAGAATTGCAGCAAGAGCAGGTAAGTTCAACTCCCTCAGCTTTTGAATCAAGTCGAGGCAAATATACTTTTTTCTCACAGATGAATAGGATGACACTAAGGTCTCCTTCTAAACGCTCTAAGAGTAAGAAATATGGATTGTAAAACCATACAGTTTCATATGATAGTGTGGAATGTTAGGGGTATCAATACTTCCATGTTGAGGCTTAATAAACTTAAATCACTGCACAAACCAAATATTTTTTGTGTCATAGAACCTATGCATGATTACTCTGAGTGTGCCTCATATATGCAGAAGCTAAATATTCTGACTGTTTATCATCAGCTAATGGTAAAATCTGGCTTATGTGGAATGACAATATTAGAATTCATCTTGAGAAACAGTCAAACCAATACTTAATGGTGGATTTGTCTTATCCAGATCTTCATATATGCATGGAAATCATTTTTGTGTATGCTCTTACTAATAGAACTGGTAGACAACAACTTTGGGCAGACTTACATAATTTACCAGACAATAAAAGACTTATGATAGGTGATTTTAATGTAATCTCTTCTATAAATGAATATAAATGTCCATCTATTCCTAACTCGGGGAGTATATCTGATTTCAATATTTTTTTTCTAATGCTCTAGAAGAAGTCCACACAGTAGGCAATTTATACACTTGGACTAATCATAGATTACATAATCCAACTTTTAAGAGATTGGATAGAGTTGTTAGTACACAAAAATGGAGAAAAGCTTTCCCTGTAGCTTCCATTCAGACCCTAAATAGGTTCTCATCTGATCATACCCCTTTACTGGTTAGAGTTTCCAGTAACATTGAATCATTCCCTAGGCCGTTTAGATTCATTGAAACCTAGCTCCTTAGACAAGATTTCATGGATCTTGTAAAGCTAAACTGGTCACTGCCTATGTCCCAATCACCTTTAATGAATCTTTTCATGAAACTAAAAAGGCTAAAACCCATTCTTAAACACTGGAACTCTGAAACATTTGGTAACATAGATGAAAATGTCATTAGAGCTGAAGAGAACCTTAGGCAGATGGAAATCAATTTCCAAAACTCTTTATCACAATGTGATAATATCAGTCTTAATAGGGCCAAGGCAACCCTTCTCAGAGCTTTAAAAGAACAGGAACACTTTTGGAAGCAGAAAAGTAAGGTTAAATGGCTCAAAGAAGGAGACCAAAACACTGCTTACTTCCACAAAACTGTAAAAGAAAGGAGATCCAGATTGCAGATCACTAAGATTAAAAGCTCACATGGCAGATGGCTAGATAAACACTCACTAATAGCCCTTGAAGCAGATTTTTTTTTCTTCAAAAACCTCCTGACAGATGATCAGGATTTAACAGCGGGCTCTTATTATCTGCCTTTTTTAAACCATGTACCTTCACTAATCACTGATGATCAGAATTATGATCTTATTAAGCTAACAACTTTGGATGAAGTTAGGGCTGCAGTTTTAGGATTAAATCAGATTGGTGCCCCAGGTCCGGATGGCTATAGCACTAAGTTTTTCTCTCATTGCTGGGATTTGGTGGGTAAGGATATCCTAGATGCCACAAATGAATTCCTATCAGGTTCAAAATTACCAAGAGGTATTACCAGTACATGGGTATCTTTGATACCAAAAAAACTAACTCCATCAAATTTCAGTGACTATAGACCCATTAGCCTCTCTAATGTGATCAATAAGATTCTATCTAAAGTTCTGATGGAGAGACTTAAACCTATCATGCCAGCCATTATTTCTCCACAACAAACAGCCTTCATGAAAAATAATGAAATCTCAGACAATGTGATCTATTTGCAAGAAATGCTAAGATTTCTGAACCTAAAGAGAAAACAACCAAACTGTATCATAAAACTTGATCTGACCAAGGCTTTTGATAGGGTAAGTTGGGGTTTTCTTAATAGTATCTTACTGAAATTTGGCTTTCATGGAGCTTTTGTGAGAAATATCATGAAAAGCATTAGCAATGCATGGTTCTCCATTTTAATTAATGGCAACCCTACTGGTTTCTTTCAGTCAACCAGAGGGATTAAGCAAGGGGATCCCCTCTCACCCTTCTTTTTTAACATTTTCACTGAAGCTTTTGCTAGAAGCCTTAGGTTCATTTACCAAAATGGCAAAATCCAACCATATCAGCTGCCACACAATGTCATCCCTACTTCACACCTAAGCTATGCGGATGACACTGTAATATTTCTCAAAGCATCTAGACTTAACCTCATTAGGATTAGGGCATTTCTAGAAAAGTTCGAAGTTGCAACGGGACAAAAGATAAACTACCTTAAAAGTAGTTTTTATGCTAGCAGGCATGCAACTCAAACTTAGCTCATTAAGACTGCAGCAATAATTAATATGTCAAAAGGTTTGTTACCTTTCACATATTTAGGAGTTCCTATGTTTCAGGGGAGGATAAAAAATTCTCATTTTCAGAATCTGAGGGAGATTTTTTATTCCAAGCTTCTTAATTGGAAGAATAGATGGTTAAGTGCAGCAGGTAGACTAACACTTCTGAAATCAGTCCTCATGTCCATCCCACTGCATCTATGGGCTGTGATCAGACCTCCACAGATCTTAGTTAAGAGTCTTACTAAGAAAATGAGTAGGTTCTTCTGGGGAGAACAAGAGGGAACCAAGAAAAAGGTATGGAGATCATGGAATAGAATGAGTTTGCCTTATAATGAAAATGGTATGGGCTGGAGGGACTTAAACAAGCTCATAGAGGCATTTTCCATCAAGCTATGGTGGAAATTCCAGCATGGTAAAACCCTTTGGTCACAACTAGTATGGGAATTACCAGCCCAAAATAGGACTTCATTAAACTACATGAGAATTTGCTCTGTTGATCAGTTTGCCCAGGATAATACAATGGTAATACATGGAAATGGAAAGGCAAACTTCTGGGATTCTAACTGGACAAATAATGGACCTATATCACAGTTATGCAATCACCTTTTGACTGACATTCCATTAGATTGCAGTATTTCTCATTTCATCATGAATAGATCAAGGCTCATGTCATCCATTGCTGGTTTAATCCCTGAGCAAGTCTCAAATTTCCTCCTTAACTCACAGCTACATAACAGGGAAGACAGATTAGTTTGGAAACCCCAAATTGATGGGCAATTCTCCATCAAATCAGCATATGAAATCTGCAGACCAAGGGGTAGATCCCCAGCTTCTCTAAAACATATCTGGAATAGTAGAACCCCAGGGAAAATAGGTTTTTTCATGTGGAAACTACTGAATGGTCTTCTCCCTTTTGATGATATTTTGAAATCTATGTACTTTTCTCTGGCCTCAAGATGTTACATTTGCAATGTTAATATGGATTCATTAAATCATTTTTTCAATGCTTGTGAACTATCAACAAATGTGTGGAACTTTATCTTCACTAATCTGGCAATTCAACAGCAACAATTTGCAAGTATTTAGGACAGATTGTCAATGTTTTGGTCTTTTGTTGGACTGTCAGATACTCATTCACAACTGGTTACAACAATGCCATCTATTGTTTGTTGGTCTTTGTGGAAAACTAGAAATTCATTCATTTATGATGGTAAAAGTCCTAACATAGAGCACAGTAAAAAGATAGTTAGGGATGATTTGTTTTTAGCATTTTCTGTAATCCAATTCACTCTAATAATGACCATGATCTTACATGCTATGAAAAAGGCTTTATTCCAGCTCCAAAACACCCTCCTAAGCCTGCTATTAAAGTGGTTAAATGGTGTAAACCAATATGTGGCCTTAAGATTAACACTGATGCCTCATGGGAGGTATCAACAAAGCTTGCTGGTTTGGCTATCCTATGCAAGGACTCAAACGGGGATGTGGTGCATGCTGAAACCAGTAGATCAACTGCAATTTCAAGTGTCCATGCGAAGCTGCAGGCAATTCAAGCTGCTCTAATAAAAGGGAAGTCACTGTCCTACCCTCTTCTAATTGAATCAGACTGTCTGTTGGCTATCAACTTTGTTAATCAACCATTAAAGTCCCCTTGGACTCTGTATCACATTGCTTTCCAAATAAATTCCTTGATCTCGGAATGTGATTGCTCAATTTCCACATTAATAGAGAGGCTAACTGCCCTGCTGATAGGATGACTAAGCTTGCACTGCATGGTGATCATGGAATTTTAAATATTAACTCATTAAACAGATAGACCAGAGGATTACTTCTTTTAGACAAGAAAGGTTTCCCCAATGTTCGAATTCAAAACTGCTGCTACTGATTCTGTCTTAGTATACTTTCAGGTTATCATCTCCAGGTGAACACCGAGAAGGGGTGGATTCTCCAACGCATTTTGATCCACATACTGATCACAGGTCTGCACACCAATGACTTCAAGGACTGATCACAAGCCTAGAACTCGGGACTATCACTCAACTCCAAGTCAAAATCATTTTTTTGCCACTGCTGCACCTATTGTTGCTTTTCATACGGGTAGATGCCTGGCCAAAATTAGTAATTAACACGAGGGGGGAGATTACTAACTTTGGAATCGCATCTCTCGTTCAATTACTGAAATATATATATGTATAGCTTCAAAACTCTAGTTTTTTACTTCTTTTAGAGGCAACTACTGTTGCCTTGGCTATTGTTGGCTACACACGGTTAGTTTCATCGTTTCTATTAAGGCCGAGGACCTAATAATAACCCCCCACCTAAGGGTGGTTTTATCTTAAAAAAAAAGATTACGATAATTCAAAGACGTTATGCTAATGTAAAATCACTAAAAAGTTATAGAGCCTTGTAGAGTTGGATGGGTAATGTGTTTGTGTGGTGGATATAGTTTAAGGTTTATTATAGGATGGGGAAAATTATTTTTATAAGTCTACCTATTTGACATATGTCTTAATTTAACTTTTCTGCAGTTGAAAGTGCGAATATAATTTTTAAATATTTGAAAGTGCCAATATAACCCTAGATAATTAGTGAAAGGGCTAATACATCTCTCTTTGGCAAGTTTTAGCCAAAATTTCATAAAAATACATTGTTTCCCTTCTGAAAAAATAAAAATATTAAAAAAATAAATGACTTTATTACCCTTAGAGTCATTAATATCCCAAATATTATCGTCGGACAACCTCCGGACCACCGTGGACCGCCACCGGACAACTGTTGCACCTCCGCCGTAATAGATAGGGTTATATCAGCACATTATGAAAATGATAGGGTTATATCCGCACATTCCTAAAACTTAGAGGATTATATCGGCACATTTGTAAAAAGTGCAGGGTTATATCAGCACCTACTATAGAATATAGGGGTTTTGATGAAATTTTGTTTCATTTGTTGTGTTTAGTCTGGATTGATGATTAGATGACATTTGGTGTTATGTGTGATTGTTATTTTGTCGTGTTCTTCAACCTAGGGTTTTAATGTAGATGATTTTTGAAATGAGATTACGATATTGATAATGGCCTGTGTTTAATATGAATAACGGTGGTATGATGTCGAATTTTATGGCGTATAAAATATTGTTATAAAGTGATAATGGTGTATATGATGACGTGGTCTCCTTTTAAGGCTAGCCGAGTCCGACATACTTAACTTTAAGTTTTAGGAATGCGCTGATGTAACCCTATCAGTTTCATAATGTGATGATATAACCCTACCTGTTTCGGCGGCTGTTCGACAACTTATAAGGGTTAAATTGTCCACTCAATTTCAGATTATTTTTCTTCCAAAAGGGTATTTTTATCAATTTACATAGAGTCAACGCCTGAAATTTGAAGTCAATGCCAGAATTGGGGCCTGAGTGTTATATTGCCACTTTCATTAACTAGTTAGGGTTGTTTTGCAGTTAAACTTATCTGAGAGTTATATTGGCACTTACTCAAATAAGTAGAGTTATTAGGGATGACAATAGGGCGGGTACGGATTATGGTACCTCCATATCCATGCCCACCTAAAATTTCCATACCCATACCCACTCTATTACCCATGAAGGGTACAAAATTAAAATCCACCCACCCTATCAGGTATTATCTAAAATTCACCCCGCCCCATCATCCATTTGGCTTTTCATACCCACTTCAAATCCATTTTACTCACCCCTTTTATATCTAAAAAAACTAAATTTTAATTTAAAATTACTAATTTTAACATTAAAAGTTCAATAATATTTATTTGAAAATATTATAAGCAAAACATGTGCATTGTGCATAAATAATAGTTATTATGTAATAAATTAATTTGTACATAGCGGGTATAGTGGGGCAGGACGGGGTGAGGGGGATATGAACTAATATTCCACTACCCATGACGGGTATCATTTTTCATACCCATATTCTCCCCACCCCCACGAAAATTACATCCATACCCGCCTCTTTGGGGCGGATGCGGAGCGGAACTCCACCAAAATCCGATCCATTGTCATCGCTAAGAGTTATATTGGTATATATCTATGGTATTTATCGTGTTTCATGATATATCGTTAAAATAAAAGATAACTCACCGTTTGTTCATGTATTTCTGTTTGTCGTGTCGTGTCTTATACTTGTGTATTTAAATGTGTTCTACTTCATTACTTGGATTAAGTCAGCAAATCAATTTTAGTCCTTTATTTAATGAATTCCCTCTTGGGAGACCCTCCCCGTTGGCATCGGGTTTTAGAAGGCGTAGCAACGATTTTTCAGCATAAACAATACCGGTGTGCATGTAAAGGGGTGTTAAGCTATCCATTTTCAATAATGGTTTTGTGAATCGGTTCTATTTGTTGTAATAGCTGTGATTCTATTTGTACCACTGCAAAATTCTAGTGCACCTAAAAATTCTTGGACCAGTTTTTCTTCTGCTGCGGTTGTTTTAACCAACCGCTCCTACATTTGGTGGTATGTTCGAGTGAATGTGGGTATGTTTGCTAGATATTATAATCTACTTTCTTATAAGATAAAATATTTTTTAGTGTTTGGTAAAGTGCTAAAAAACAATTTATTTTAAAAGGACAAGCTAAAAAACCGAAGTTGATCTCCGTACTTTCAAAATAAGTCAGCTTTGATTATAAGTACTACTCTACTAAACACACCATGTATCCAGTGCTAGTAACCAGATCTAATCTCCAGATTTCTATGTTTGATTATTAGCACCTGTAGATTATGAAAGAACCGATGCTAACAGTTAGCACCTGTTTTTGAGCTAGTTCGTATCACTGTTTTGTACGGGGCCAACCGCTAATAGTTATAATGTCTATGTATCAAGTATCGGCATCTGATCGCACTACTAGTTCTCATCCCAGATACCAGTACTTATATTTACATCGGTGTTGGTTTTGTTGTTCAACATTTAGCACCGGAATTTACTAGCAATGGTTTCCCGCCATAGTTGTGTTACAGGTGTAGCATCAATTTTATGTTCAAAGCTGGTTCACGTGATGAATTACATTTTGAAACATGCCGTTTCGAAATATGGACTTCCATCCCATTTTAAAAGGGGAGATCGATGAAATGCTAAATGATCCTCCAAAAGAACTAGAAATGTGGTTTCCCTTCCATTAGCATAATGAGAGAAACCCAAGGATGAATAGTGTTAGTCGCGATATTCTTGAGATCTTACCGTGAAGGTGTTGATAGAGCTGAACCCAGTCGCCAACTTCTCCATCAATATCATCTTGTAATACCCGCATCCCTAGGTACTGCGTTGTGTCTTGTCCTGCGGGGAAATATTTTTCGTTAGTAATATACATGGTCGTATAATATTACCTTCAAGTTGGTTATTTTTATGTGTATTCTTTTTTGTTTTGTTTTTGCAAGCATGCGATTTTATTAAAATAGGAATTTAGTTGGTCAAATGGGTAGGATATTGGGTGGAATCAATTAAATTAAAAGCTTCATATTGTCGTTATTTATCAGGAGATAACATTGAAGCGCATCCTATGGAAGGGTAGAATATCACTTGTCATTGTGTCGATGGTGAACACTTCGTATCTACTTGCAAAAATGACTAGTAGGGGACAACGGTCGCTGTTTTCTATAGCATTGAAGTTACTCTTCCATAGCATTTGTTCATATGAAGTCTAGTAAGGGAATTTTAGTGGCATACATTCTGTGGTAAAGGAGCACATACATCTTTGCGGGATGAGTTTGCATGACATTGTAAATAACTTCAATTCCTGCCCCAATGGTCTCCCCTGTAAGGTGTGGGTGGTGTACGACGTAGTTACAAAATGTATGCGCTTGTTGTTCATCCCCTGTAAGGTGTGGGTGCTGTACGACTTGTGGTGGTGGTGCCCTAGCAGTAGAAGTGGTGGTGGTGCCCTAGCGGTGGAAGTGGTGATGGTGGTTGGCTGGAGGTGACGGTGGTGGCTGGCTAGCTGGAGGTGATGGTGGTGGTGGCCTGGGAGTGGAAGTGGTGGTGGTGGTGGTGGTGGTCTGAGGGGAAAAAATGTCCCAACACTTATAGGTTTTAGGTTAAAGGGTATTTTAGCCATTTTACATTTGGTCAGCGCTGGTCAACGCCGGAAACAATGTACTAGGGTTATATTGGCACTTATAACAACTAGTTAGGGTTATTTTTGCACTAAAAATTATTTGAGCGTTATTGGGTGGTTATATTGGTATATATCCCTTATATTAATTATCACAACTACCCTCCCCCCAATTTTCTCTACTCCTGACATAAACACTTGGTGACGCTTATGTGTGAATTACGTAAACTATCTTTTAAAACCTTTGAACTATGTGGACGGCTCTCTAACTTACCGCTATCTACTTTCTAGTAGCTATGAGTGCGTAAGGGTGCAACAATCAGAAATTTTATGTTTGATCGGTTGCACCTTGGGTTATTCTTTTAACGACGACCCCTGGATGCCCATTATCCATATCGTCCAAAATATACACCACATCTTTGGGGCTCTTGTTGGCTATAGAACCTTTGCAAGTCGTATTCACCATACATATGTCCTCGTCTGTGAGGTTCTCAAAGAAATAGTAAACTAGATCCCCATACTTGAAAGAGTCATACATGCAACTTGCAAGAAATCTCTTGAATCTTTCTAAATGCTCGTACAGATTCTCGTCGAGGTCTAAGCTTGTAGTCCTCTTTTGACCACGTGGTTTGATATTAATGAACAAAAAGTGGAATTCGAGAGATTCTTGTTCGGATATTTGAAACTCATCCAATGCAATGTTGGGAGACAATGAATCATGCCCAACTTGAGCTCACACGTCATGTTCACGGGAAGTGGTGCGAAAATGATGCATAAAGATTGACTTTCCATGTTTGGAGCCATAAGCTCCCTCAACGTACGACTGTCCTCGGCTATAATGATTTCCTTTATAACGCATGGTGGTTGTGGGATTTTGGTGTTTACCTTTGATCTTCTCCTTTTGTCTTGTACAAATTCCTAAGAGGTCAGAATTGTAGTGCAAGGGCTCTAGATTGTTGGCACGAGTACATACTATAAACTAGAGCCAAAACAATACAGTCCATCAACAAACAATAAATACCAAAGAGTGATAGCAATACACAACCAACCAATATAACAACTCAAATAAACAAAGCAAGAACTAACTATATATGTTATCCATGTAATAAACAACGACATAATATCAGGCAGTGAAGCAAAAATTTGATGGGAACACCAGCATCGTTAAAAATTGGAGCACCTATAAAACATAAAATTTATAGGTGCTTTCCTAATACTAGCGGTAAGTCGTGGTCCTCCACGTGAAAAATGGGACTATTAATGATTTTGAATTAATGTTTTATTACTTGTTGATGTTTATGATTTTTATTTTGATATTTTGAAGTTGATATTTAATTTGACAATTTAATCTTTGATGACGTTTAATGATTTTTAGTTGAAGTTTTGTTAGTTGTAGTTGATGTTTATGATTTTCATTTTGATTTTTTAAAGTTTACATTTAATTTGACAACTTAAGTTTTGATAATGTTTTGCGATTTTCAGTTGATATTATTAATTGTAGTTGACGTTTACAAGTAGTTTATTGAGGTTTCTACTTTAAACTTGATATTTGATTTGACAATTTAAGATTTAATGATGTCCTATGATTTTCAGTAGATATTTTGTTAATTGTAGTAGATATTTTTATCATTTTCATTTGATGTATTGTTATATGTGGTTAATGTTTATGATTTTTAGTTTGGCGATTATGTTGATGTTTTGCAATTTTATGTTGATATTTATTTGATTATTTTTATTTTTTGGTGCGATTGTAATAGATGTTTAATGATTTCCAGTTGCTATTTTTTTAGTTGTAATTGATGTTTATAAATTTTAGTTGAGAAAGTATCAAGAAAAGCGGTATGTCTATAAACTTATGGATAGACCAGGGACTATTTTGTAAAATGGGGTTCACTTTGTAATTAATGAAAAATTGAATTCCTAATCAGGGAAAGACGAATCTTTACAAACATCTTACTACTTAATCAGTTTATTATCCTTTGTGTCTCTCTCCTTCTTCCTTTGTCATTCTCCAATTCTTCTCTGTCGTACCCGCCTCTTCCCAGCTTCTTTGAAGATGTATTTTTTTGCTTTTATTTCACTCTTAATTGCGCTCTTTTTTTGCTCATAATACGCTCAAAATTTTGATGTCGATTGGAAGTTTAATCTGCAATTGAATGTGCAGCATATCCATTCGTTTACCCCGCAACTTCTCCACCTTTTTCCGTCACCGCTTGTTTCTCCGGCGTGGCTGCTGGTTTGTTTCTTTGTCGGTTGTTCTCCGAATGAGGTATGTTGTATATCTAGATTTGTTTCTGATTGTATTATTGTTCAACTTTTGTTCTATTGTTAAGATTTGAATCTTCTTTGTTTTTTAGCGTTATACATTGTTTTTCTGTGTTTTGAGTTGATTTACATGTTTTTCTATATGTAGATTTTGAATTGTCCTCTCGTTGTTAGAACAAACATGTTCATTGTTCGTCTTGAATTACTAGGTGCATTTGTTTACTTATATGTTGCAGCTATTATTATCCAACGTGTACCCGTTAATTGTATTGTGAATGACATTTCCCCCCCCCCCCCCATTTTTACTGATTGTTCGTTTTGAATTTCGAGCTGCATGTGTTTACTTATAACTTGCACTTGTTAGTATTCAATGTGTACTTTCTAGTTGTACTATGTATGACCTTTTGTTTCATTTGTTGTTAGTTGTACTTTTTGATTATCGAGTTACGTCTGTTTACTTATATATTGCATCTGTTGTTATCCAGTGTGTATTTGCTAGTTGTGTTGTTTTTGACTTTTTATAGAAGAAAAGTTTTTGTTGGTTGTTCGTTTTGAATTCGAAACTGCATCTGTTAATATCCAATATCTACTTGTTAGTTTTATTGTGTTTTGACTTTTATTTTCATTGTTGATTATTGTTTGTTTTGAATTACAAATTGTACATGTTTACTTATATGTTGCGACTATTAATATTGAATGTGTATGGCCTTTTTTCGAAGGATTTGGATCTAAACTTGAAGTGGTATGGAATCACATATTGAATATTGGACTCCAGAAGACATTTCGGCACGAGGTTGATTTTGATGAAGCTGACACTGAACTCAAGGAATTCGAAGTTGATCTACCTTTGAAGATTAATAATTTATTCATTGCATTAGTTATTGTTAGTTAATCTAGACAGGAACAGTTTTGTAATTGTAAGTTTCATAATAGAAGATTTTTGTTATGAGCACTTGTAGGATTTATCCCGTATCTTGCCCTTTGTTCAAGTGTTGAGATTTTTCTCGGGTAAGAAACCCACAACATTTGCATGTTTTTTACTCAAATTATGCAATGCTTTTACATGTGTTGTTTTCATGTTAACAAGATTTTTAGTGGAATCTCTTTAATGCACTACCTCCTGACAGGGTTTTTCTATTCATAAAAGGAATTGACATTTTAAAATCAGGTGCGTGTTGTTGTTTGTACAATACATGTTGTAAAGTAATCAATGCACAGTTAATATGACAATTTTAAACTGGCAAATTTTAACTTAACTTATACATGATCTACTGGAAAAGTTTCATAATTCATATTCACGGTTTTTAAAACCAGATGCATGTTCTAATACAAACGATACGTATTTTAAGGTAACATGTGCATATTATATACAGAAATTTTCAGCAACATTTATTTTGTTTCTTGAATATTTGCCATATGTTTTTATATGTTCATAGCAGCATAATTCATACATTCAGAAGTTTCAACAACAATTTCATTTACATCGAAAACAATTCAATAACATAAACTCATTCTAATGTGAAAAAATATATCTTTGACACTATTAGGTAAACTTTCATCCTCTTGAAACTAAATTGAAATTCGTTGATGTAGATCTTGTTGTAAATTCGTTGATGTAAATTTTTGTGGACACTAATCAGTCATTTGAAGATCTAATAGGGAAAAAATGATCAGAGAAAGATTTGGTCATCTGGGAGATGTTAGATTTGCAGAGAATGAAGATTGAAATTTGGAAATAGAAATTGAAGCTTAAGAATGGAGATTGAAGGTAGAAGAATAGAGAAGGGAGCAGTTGCAGAGAATGGGGTTGGGCGTAGAACTTTGGGGGAAAAGGACATGGGTTGGATTTTTACAATTTGACCCGCGAGTTTTGTTTAATATATGTTAATTGCAAATTGGTTCCTAACATGTCCATAATCTTAATGGCAGGCTGGCTGTCAGGAGATCAACTCTTTTTAGTTTGGCGATTATTTTGATGTTTTGCAATTTTTTGTTGATATTTATTTGATTTTTTAAAAATACTTTTTGCTACAATTGTAGTTGATGGTTTATGATTTTCAGTTTGACAAAGTCTTGTATAAGACTGTCTTACAGCGAGGCTAGGGATTAAATTGTAAAAAATCATCATGGGGTTTCAAATTAAAGTTTTAAAAGTGGAGGGGCTAGCACTACTGCCGAACAGGTTCAATTGCACCGATAAATCTCCTTCCAAAATACAGGTGTGTAAAGATAGCGGTGTACTTGGTCATTACAAAGACACTAGTATGAGAATACCTATGTATAAATTATTACGCACTGATATATTGTACCGGTGTTAGGAATATGAATTCAATATTTACGATGAGGAACCGCAAAATTCTATATCAATGTAGACAGTATTTACCGATGTAGTTATGTTTCAAATGCTAGGGGGCACAACCACAATTGCACCCGTAAAGTGAAGAATATCGAAATATATTAGTATTGTACATTTGCACTGCTATTGGGATCGGTCTGATGTATAGTTGTAAAATAATCTTGCACCGCTATAATGAAGAATAAATCTACACCGGCCTATTGCAATTGCATTGGGTTTTTTTGTACCGGTAATTTATTTAAATTTACGGTTCTATTTGAATTTGAGGTTACACCGGTATTCAAATATTCAATTTCGGTGCACATTTTCTTACACTGGTGCTGTGGAATTCTACTGGTGTAATTTTGTATTAATTTTTGCAATAAACTATTTATTTCCTGGTGGGCCCTCCAGAATCTTTTCTGGGGCATTTACAGCCAGAAAAATGAATAGAGCCTACTAGAAATTGAACCCAAAAAATTGTAAACAACTACAAATGTATGAAAGTATTGATCGTGGAAGTATCGAATTAATCTTAAGGTCTAAGAACCCTGCATGCCCATAAATCTAAAAAACCACACAACTTGTCTAAGAATTGGACCTTAAACCGACCACACAAACTCAATATTTTAAGCACGAAAATTCAATTAACAACCTATGATGTTGTTCTTTTTATCCACCAGTTGCAACGAAGTATTTTCCTATTGATGGTACTCATTGGTCAACGCCCCACGCCATCCTCCACCACAACTTGAATTATATATATATGGTATGACTCTTGGCCCTCTGGGAAGATCTGTGATATTTACAATTATAATGTTAGTATACAATTTTGTTTGTGATATTTACAGTAATAATGGTAGTAATTAAGAATTATTATATTTGTTCCAGGTGATTTTTACCTCAAGCATATTGTTTGACGTTGCGTGAAGAACCAATTCTTCCATGAACAGCATGACAGAGTACCCACTTTGCCATGAACCAAGCTGAGTTCTGTATTGCATGGAAATGGAACAATTTGTCACAATTTTTTTGATATCAAATGATATTTAAGAAATTGATTTGTAGGATTGAATGACTTACCTTTATGTTCTTGATACTCCATGCGTAGTTGGGACTTGGCTCCATCCTCCTCTTCTCCCTTTGGTACGTGCAAGCAAGCATGTCATGAGAGTAAATTACAATGTCAAGTTTTTCGAGGAAATTACAGTGATATATTATCAAATTTATTAATCGTAAATTACCAATGATCGTACAATGTGATCGTATTCCTGGAAAATTAGGAAAATCGGACGTTGAATTCACGGTCGTAAAATGGATGCAAAGGTTGACGGACATTAAGTTCACCCTATTCTCAATCACGTTGGTTGGTTTGATACCTCCCTTTTAGTGTGTCTAGTGTCAAAACCTCAAATGTGCTCGGATGGATAATGAAGAGGTACCAATGATCGTTGCAGGAAAAAGAAACAAATTAAGCAATGAGATGGAAGAGGTTAGAAACGTAATTGGTAAACCCGGGGAAAAGCCTTACATTTTTAGGAAGGGCACAATGTAGAACTCAATGTCTGTTATAGCCACTGTGTTCCAAATATTGTTGAAATGATGTTTGACCTCCTTGTCAATGTCGGTCAAGTTTTCGGTGCTTGAAGGGCAGAATTGGATGCGGCCAGCATTTGATTCCTACACTTTCTCCCAGAGGTGTTTGTTATAGTAAGGACAGTTAACGCATTCAATTATTATTTCTTAAAATACTAGTAAATATTTAACGCCATGAACTAACCTCATCCACTCATCCATTTGTGCATTATCGATCCAGGTCATCAAATTGCAGTTTCTGAGCTTGTTGCTAAACTTGACCAGTACATCTATGCCCACTTCATTCTTCCACTTTGCTGCAAAGGTTGATGGACGGAAAATCGGGAAGAACATGCAGTCATTATTTTATCATTTCTATGACAGCCGCATTGCAATCGATGATGAATCTCTCCATTAGCATAGAATCCTTCAAGTTTTACCTGTTGTGAATCTAGGGACGGACAAGTAACAAGAAATACATTTACGAGTCAGTGATGTTTTTGAAGTTAGGGCTTGAAAATCAATTGGGTGTGGTATAGTAAAGCACCTATTTTGGTGGCTTCGGGCTGAATTTCACTCTTGATGACGACCAGAAATTGGTGCTCGAGTGGGATCGCCTGCCGGAAGATGTACCCGCCATACCCTATTCCAACAATTAATTATTAATAATTTAGGGCAGCATCACGTGTGATTCTATTTTTATGAAAATGATATTGAAAGTATGATAATAATTTACCTCATCATCGGTGAGAATCTGAATCTCCGCATAGTCTTCGCCCAATTCATTTTAGTCATCTTCCAAATCTTTCTCACTAGGTTGGTAGTCTCCTTTGCTTATCAAAGAGACAGTCCAAACGATCACGCTATCTAGTGCCTCCCCAACATTGTCAAATTGGTGGTTTGCTGAGGGCAATCCAGCCCTAGGATGGTAGATTAACTCTCAAACTCTAACACGAGCCACACCTCCTTGCTGGCTCTGCTGACGATGAGGGATTTCTTGCAAACAATGTGCGACCATGTGCTTCTTATCAACAACGTCTTTCACATACAAAGTAACATCTTCTCCATCATACAAATTAGATTGTTGCGGAAAATATTTACTCTATATTAAATAATTGAAGATGTACAAATTAATCAAGAAGAAAGTAGATTTATTTATATGGGCATACCTCCTGACCACCTTATCCATCGCTTGGCTCTCTACATGAATTTGACGCAACTGCAGTGAAGTCCTCAATGGCTTTTTCAATGAACTTCTTTGGATTATAAATGCATGTTGGGACTTGCACAACGCATGTAGCTGCGAAACCCTTGACTAGTTGCTCAAGGTATGACACCATGACCTCAACGACTGATTGATCATTCTATGCTTTCTTCTGTGGTGTTGGCTTGCTCGAGGAACTACTGCCGCACATGCTATGACTAATATGAGGAACCACCACTGATGTGGGTAGTCCAGTCCAAGTTCTCTTGTACCTGCTCGGGTGATCCTTCTTGTTTGCAGCCTTAATGAGAATGTTCTCACTTAGCTGCAGTACCAAAGTCCCTCATTCATTCTCAACTGTGTCGTAAAGGAAATGTAAAGTTATGAATGAAAAAGGTAAAAGCAAATGTTAGATTTTCTTAACGTCGAAGCAATTGAAAAAACTTACGATTTCCCAGCAATTCTCTCCAGTTGCTTCTCAATCTCCTCCCCAGTGAATCCTGATCGGACAACTTCTTCCTCTCATTTTCTTTAAGCTGCTCAGAAAGTCTATCTACGACTTCTCGATGCCCTTTCCTCCTAGCGTGGTTTGACCTTTGATTTGTTAAGTCCACTGTCCACGTCATGTATGTATTTATTTACCACCATTGTCTTCCAGTTCCTATGTTGGTCTCTTGCCTTCTTGTACACATCTTTCTTCAACATTTGCAATTGAACATCGGTCAATGTGTTTTCAATACTAAAGTTTTCCTTTAATGAAATATATGCACATGGAGACATTAATCATGTGTTCATAACGGAAGAAATAAAGAAGAAGAGTCTCAAAAATTAATCAAAGAGCTTACCTATACATCCTTCCACGACTCTTCCTTTACATTGTCGAGGACATCGCTCTAGTGTTCCCATGAACCAACTTTGATGCGGCGCCGAAATGCCTAATTCCCGTAGGCCGTCCATAACTTCCAATTCTTCGTGTAAAAAACCTATTTCTTGTGGAACCAGAAAGTAACAAGAACGGAATTTCTCTCCTTCGCAAGCATGATAGACTGACAAGTCACTGTTCCATGCTATTTGCATCAACTTTTGATCTCAAACTTGTCAAATTCCTCACCATGTTTACCTCCCGCCTTGGACAAGTCGTTATCCTCTTTATTCACTTTCCTCCCCTTGCGGGATATCTTCACATCTCTTTTGGAACTTTGGGGTGCGTCCTCCCTTAACATTGTCTTCCTTTATTGGTTTATGTTGTGGTGTTCCCTCATTTTCCAACTGGATATTCAATGGAATTCTTTTGTTTGGTGGTTCTTGATCTCTTATGTCTTCCTCAGGTAGTCTATCAACTTTCTTTGGTGGTTCTTGCTGCTTCCTCTATGTAGTTAATTTTCCACGTTTTGGAGGTATCTACAAGATGTAAAGTCTTACAACCATTCCAAAAGGTAAAGATAAACATATAACCTATGAACCATACTTATGTGAGCTACTCATATAACATAAATGAGATACATCCTAAAAAGTAAACTGATGCATATAACATAATATGAGCCATACTTATGTGAGCTAATCATATAACATGATATGAGTCATACTTATGTGAGCTAATCATATAACATAATATGAGCCATACATATGTGAGCTAATCATATAATATAAATGAGATACATATTGACTCACATAATGCCAAAATATTACCTCACATAACCATTCCAAAAAGCCATACACGTATTCCAAAAACTTCACTCACACAACAATTCCGAGAAGTCATAAAACCATTCCTAAAATTTCACTCACGCAATCCCGTTCACACGAACAAACAACCTAGATACAACACATAGAGGGCCACAGAATGACCCCGAATTACAACACCACCGATATAGTTGAACACTTCTTAGCCAAAACAAAGGAAACAAATAATATCCTAATAAATTTTCCCAATCATCATATTCCACAAAAGAAACATGAGCATACCATACTATATCATCTTTTGTCAAACATGGTTTTTGTAATAAATTTTTTTAAAAAAAAATTTAAAAAAAATTTCATAATTTTTTCCCTCATTGAGACATTTTGTCAAACATGTGTTGAGCATAAATATAGTATTGCTTCCCATTGATAATTTCGGATGTCATACCATTTTAAACTATACCAAGTTGATTTACCTTGTGAGATGCAGCGAATTTGGTGAAGTTTGTGTTCTTGAATCCGCAAAATTTCACTCCACAAGAAAGGGGGGTGGTTCTATGGGATGAATGATTGTGGAAGATGGTATACTCTTAAACCTTTTATAGAAATAATGGCTAGGGTTGAAGAGTTATGGGAGGTTATGGTGATTGATGAGGAGTTTATGGTGGTTTAATTTGAGAGAAGATGAAGGGAGATTGGAATGGGAGATCGTGGGCAGCGATTTTGAGGTTTTGAACGGTTTTTTTAAATAGCCGTGTTTTGTACACAGGTAAATTAGTTATTACTGGTGCAAAAGAGTTTTTGTAGAAACCCTGTATGAGAAAAAAATTCTAAGTATCTAGCACCAGTAAAAATTCCAGTGTAAATATGGTCTTTAAAGCAGCTGCGCACAACTGCTTTAAATCAAATTTCAGCAACCCGAGAGCAATTTTGATTAAGTACTTAGCACCGGTAGTATGACCGGTGTTATAAGTGAAAAATACCGACGTAAATTTATCGAAAGCACCTGTGCGCAGCTGCTTTAATTCAAAAAATTTTTCAAAAACAAAACAACCAAGGAGCAATCTTAGAAAATATTTTATAAGTCCCGAGCACCGGCATATATATATATATACATATATATCGGTGCAAAAAATATAAATATCGGTGTAAATGAAATAAAAAGTAGCTGCCCGGTGCTGCTTTAAATCATTTTTGTGGAATTTCAGTTCTACCCGAGAGAAATGTCAAAACATATTTTCTAAGTAACAACCACAGGTAGAAACATCGGTGCTATTGAGATGAATACCGTTGTAAACATTTTCCTGCATTTATTTTAAATTAAATTAAATTTCAATTTTTTCGCAAAAAATTGAATATTTACAGCGACGGTACATGTTCAAAAATACCGGTGCATATATATTATGCATGTTTATCAATAATTATTTGATTCTCACATTTACAACCCCCTATTTTTTTAACGCTCTTATTTGAAAAATTATTGTTATCCTAACTTTAATAGACATTAACTTAAGAGTTCCTAATTAATTTGAACTCCTATCCTGAATACATTAAATTTGTATGTATTCATATACTTTGTAAAATTTGCATTATTACCCCAAACATTTACATTCAACCCCTCGACCACCATTCAATGATTCCGAATATGATTTTGTAATATATCATAATTTTTAAGTTTAATAATTGGAATGCCACGATTGTTACGATCATAGAATTTTTTATCCTCTTTTTTCAATTAGGTCCTCCAACTTTTTTTTGCTTTACTGATACCTTCTGTAACTATTAAAAAATTCCAAATTTAATATTCTATCCTTAAATGTGAATTATAAAAATATTTGTTCCCTGGGGTCAATCTCATAAAGCGCTAGTACATGTTCTACAGTAAACGATATTGGTTTTCTTCAAAGTGACAATGTGGAATACAAAGATCTTTGGACGTTACTTTAGACACCTAACCCGTTGATTTTCTCACGGGTCTAATTTGGAATTACATCCAGGTGGTTTAGAGAGGCATCTTGAGGTCCGAGTCAACTTTTTTAATTTTTGCACTTTAGTCTCTCCTAGAATATTGGAATCGTCGAAAATAAAAATTGGCGGTACACAAATTTAATTCAATACAATACGATCATTACCATGCATTTCCGCCCCCATCATGTGTACAGAATGTGGACAAAAATCAACATTGATTGTGTGCCCAAGTTTACCAAGAATTGCAATATGGTCCCAAAATTTATTAGGCCAATCTACATACAACCGAATTGGATAAAAATATTTTTCCCAACATGTGTCATATACAATATATTTCATACATAGTGATGACCAGTCTTGAAGTGTTGCTATATGTTTTAGAGATAATTTTGTGTTTGTAGTATAAATTTTCCACATGAAAGCCTAACACTTTCCATTTTTTATGTTACATAATAAATAACAAGCATTATAATTAATTAATTCAATTGTAATCATCGACATAATTAACTTCTGAAAAATTAGTCAGTTTAACACAGTTGAAGTTAATAAAAATACTAGAGTGATATGAAAATCAAGGTTTTACGGACTAATACAACACTTTCACACATTGTAACGAGAAAATGGCTCCATATCGTCATCCTCCGCTGCTTCATCCCCATCACGGTTACTTGTACTCAAATCCATGACCTGCACAATCCAATTGCGGTTTGTTGAAAATTCTCCAATGGCTATGACAGTGTCAGGAAATTGATAGCCAGCAATTTTGGCCATGTGGTCGAACCAGGATATCTGGTACATGGATTTTTCAAGCAAATTCTGTACACCGACCTCCAAGGAGGAGACTCTGGATTCAAGGGAAGAGACTACTATATTAGCCGCTTGTCTTTAAAAAGAATCCACTTGAATCTTACCCATTGGTTGGTCATAAATGTCATGGGGATGGAAGGGGGGTGACTCCAGCTCTAGAACAGAGAGACGAGATGATATTGTGGAAACTATATAAAACCGTATAAAACTGTATAACCGTGTCTTATCGCGTTCTTCCCTCAAAGTGTTCACAATATTATCACTAACATTCCATCGCAATTGCTTCTTTATTGCGTACAAGTCGGAGAGTATGTTTGTGGACTTCTTTGTTAACAGTAACAGGTTAGATCGTGAATGCCACAAAGTGATACCATCTATTCATTTCTGGAGTCAGAGCATTCTTTGGGATCTTGCTCCATCTAAGTTTGACAAACTCATCTACGTCTGTTCCTTCATTCATTATTGTCTCAACGATCTCCCTACCAACTGGATCGCCTAAAACATAGCAGGAATTTGGCACAGGAGTATGGAGTGCAATGAACTCGTCCTCATCCCTTGGAACATTGGGCAACCCGAACAACTCATTTATAGCTTCAGCTGTGAGAGGAACAAGTTTGCTCTATAGTACACCTCTTTCAATGTCGGTTCACACTTCAAGTTTGCATTCAACTCATTGACGATGCTGAGTTTGAAAACAGGTGGAGAATCACAAAATTTTCCCCACACAAGACTCTTGATTGTTTGTAGGAATGGAGATGACGTCTCTATTCCCTCTCCAGGTGATGTCGGCATCCTTTGTATGCTTCATGTACGGACCTAGCCTTCTCAGACACAAGGGTACCGTACGGGTATTTCCGTGAAGAAAAAATTGGTTGAGAATGAGAAGATGTATGACATGTTCTTTGCAGATTGGATTCAGGGGGGCATTTCCAAAAAAACACATTAAGGCATTTTATCAAACACCTTGGGTGCGACTTCAATAATTCATCCTATTAAATAATTTATGCATGGATATGAAATTAAAAAGGAAATTTAAACTTAAGTTTTAATAGGTTGATGTGAATTACCTTATTATATATGCTCGATTTTGTAGAATTGTCGGTTCTCGGTCGAAATTCGTTGAGGGGGGGGGGGGGAGACAGTTGTAGCTTTTGAATGTTGATATTTTGACGGTTTGAACTTGAAAATGTTATTATTTATAGTAGTCAGACTTACATCGGTAAATTTCAAATAATACAGGTGTGTGAACTCCAATATGAGCATAAAATATTTCTAAAATACCTAGCACCAGTGTAAATTATCAAAATACCAGTTTCATTTAATAAAAAAGGCAGCTGCTTTAAATGGAAATTGCATTTTTTCCCCAACAACCCGAGAGCAATGTATTTATTTATTTTTAAGTACCTAGCAACGGTATACATACCGGTGCATATATTGTATATACCGGTGTAAAATGTTCAAATATGCAGCTACCTGCATGTGCTTTAAATGGCAAACAAATTATTGTTTTCTAACTCGAGAGCAAGGTTTTAAACTATTTTCTAAGTACCTAGCACTAGTATTCGTAACCGGTGCCATTGTACAAAATATTGGTGCCTATGTACAAAACAGAGCACATCCCCTATTTTTTACACCGGTTTCTCTCCATTATACCGGTGCAAATGTAACTTATTTTGAAAAAGGACTATTTTTTAAAAACATCTTATCCTTTCTAGAATTTGGGGTGGGGGTGAGTATTACACAAAATAAGGGAAGTATTACAAAATACTTCACAAAATAGGGGGGGGGGGGTGAGTATTGTACAAATAAGTGGAAGGAATCCAAATACATTCGGATAACTATCTATCTTTTACGCTTCAATACAGTGTCCCCACCCATGATTTCACCGCTCTCGTTCACCCACAACCCATAACTGTGAGAACACCGTCCCACCACAGGTCTACCAACATCTTCCAAACCAAGAAAAACTTATTGAAACTCAAGAAATCTTTCCTTGCATTTAAACTAACCTTAGTATTCCTGAGGATGTTCAGTAGCGTGCCTATTAAACTCTCACAAAAATTCTTCTCAATATGCATGACATCCAAATAATGTCGAACCTGAAGATTCTCCCAGTATGGCAAATCAAAGAAAATCGATCATTTCTTCTACAACCCCTCTACGGCCACGCGAACCTTTGATAACTTCTTACCAAGAACGAAATTCAATATCTTCAGCTGGTTGTAAATAACCAAACCAGTCAATGGTTTATGTGCCTTTCTCTTCCCTTTGCCACCGACGAATGCCACCTTGTTATCACGCAACTTATGCTTCAACGGGAGAAATTTTTGGTGACCCAAATATACTGTCTTCCTAGCATTTTTCAGTTGATGGTATTCGGTCCCATCCTCACAAACAAAACAAGCCTTGTGGCCCTTGACTACATAACTGGAAATGTTTCCTTATGCTGGGATATCATTTATGGTACTAAAAAGTCTTGCCTTCAAGGTAAACTCCTTAACTACAAAACCATCAAACATTAAAGCGTCGTCGGACCATAGCACTTTCAAATCTTCTATCAAAGGGGCAAGATAAGTGTCGATGTCATTTCTAGGATTTTTGGGCCTAGAAATTATAATAGGCATGAAGACATATTTCCTCTTCATGCACAAGTACGAAGGGAGATTGTAAGTGGCAAGCATTACAGGCCATGAACTATGCTTCGTGGACATATTACTGAAAGGGTTCATACCACCGGTACACAAAACCATTCTCAAATTTCTAGGGTCGGAAGCAAACTTTGGATACATCGTATCAAAATTCTTCCACTGGTCTACATCAGCTGGATCACGAATCATCTCATTATCTTTATAACCTCCCCTATCCACGTTCCATGTCAAGTTCTTTGCTCCTTAGCATTCTTAAACAACCTTTTCCGTCTCGGAATAATCGGAATACTACATACATTTGGCCAACACCCATCTCCTCACCGACACAACAAGCTCTCCACCGACGACCGTATTTCTCCTTTTCTTGTAATGGGAAACATTACATACGGGACAACCAATCTTATCATTTAACTCACCCGTATATAAGACACAATCGTTCAGAAAAGCATGTATCTTTTCATACTCTATTCCCTTCGGATATAAAATTTTCTTAGCCTCATAAAGGTTGTCTGGTATACTATTACCGGCCGAAAGCATCTCATTGAAACTTAAGAATTTTATTCATGCTAGTATCGCTCCATGAACCAACATCTTTCAAATTAAACGACTCTATAAAACATGATATGACCGTGTATTTCTTCTTACAATCTGGATACAATGGCATATCCTTCTCCTAGACAGTTAGCAAAAATCCCAGGCCTCCTTCTGAATTCATCAACTACCTCCTCGCACATGTCATCCAATTTCGCATCTCCAAAACACTCTCCCTCACTACTAACTACCACCTCCGGGGGTAATTTTTCCCCATGAAACGTCCACACGACATAATATTTTGCAAACCCCCTACTATACAAATGGAGTCTCAGCATTTCCTTATTGTAGTATGATTCCGATTTCTACAATCATGACAAGGACACAATATTCACTTATCACGACTAAAAGCATGCCCCAAAATCTCATCCACAAAACCAACATATTTTCGGTCATCCTATTAACATTGGAATACACATGCTTACGCCTCTAGATGACATGATACAACTCTACACATCAATAAATGTGCAACAATCAAACATCCACACAATTAATTACAATACAATTTCATTACTACATAGGAATCATTCAAGATCATTAATGCACCATATACACTATTCCACATTACAATTACCACATTCATAATACACCCCACAATATGACAATCAATAACCGTAACATTAACTACATTAACCTTGAAAACATATGACAAACTAATATCAACCATGCTACTCTAATCACCTTAACATGATCAAATACATAAGATATATATGTCTACATACCAAAACCAACAATAAGCGTCAATAATATACATCAACATATTCAAAAAAATGGTACCTTTAAGGGTATTCATAGGAGATCATTCAATGCTTTCATCCAGCCTCAAAAAGCCATTAATGACCTATTCTTCCACATTTCCCCATTTTTAACACGCCAAAAACTGGTAGGTGAGCATTAAATGCAGCTTATACATGGGTAATTTCATAAAATACCGGTGTAAATGTAAGTCAATGACAAAATTTAGTTACACACCTGTAAACATAAGTACCGGTGCAAAGTTTTTTGGCACTTCCTGCATTTTTCTGGTAATATGCACCGGTAATAATAAATATCTGTGCAGGTTTTATATTTTTGGCGCCAAGTTAGTATGTAACCTCCGAAAAATATGCACCGGTATAAATTTAACCGGCACACTTAACACAAATAGCACATTTACCTTACACCAACAACTGTTATACTGGTCTGAATCTTTGTAATTGAACTAAATTTTTTTGTTTCATACACCTGTTCTTGCATCGGTACCGAAAAATTTAGTGCATTACTTATCTCATACACTGGTATTCTAAGAGACATTCGGCGTACTAGTGCAATTTAGGTGTGTAATTTAGTTAATTTACATTTAAGTTCAGATATAAATACTAAAATTTTCACCTTCTTCTCTCACTTTTCCCTCACAAAATTCCAACACCTGAACCAATTTCTCTCACCATTTTCTTTGAGCTCCAAATCTTAACCAGGCACATGCTTCTTTCGTTCCAATTAACCGCACATTCTCTCCTTTTTCTTCCTCATTTCTTGCGCACAGTAGTTCGTAGATATCTTTGCAATTTTTTGGCAAATTTTCCATTTTCATTTTGGTTTCAGGTGATCTAACACGATAAGACTTTCATTTTGTGTTTATCTTTGAAGGTAATGTCTTCGCTATGGGGTTTTATGCATATTTTGTTGTTTTTTTATTTTTGTTTAATTTTTTTGGTTCATGTAATTTTCTAGGATTTGTGTAAGTTATACATAGTTTATTTTGTGGTATTTGTTCATTATGTCGGTTAATCATGGTTTATTGTGTGTTCTATTTTGTGTTTTAGGTCTCATGATGTTCATTGTATTAATATTTGGGGATTTCTCTATTTTTCTGTATTTGTAAATTATTCTTATGGATTTGTGTTAATTTTTGTGTTGCTATTGTTGTTTCTTAGATGTTTAAGAAAAGTTGCTACACTGCTGCTGGAATCAAGAAGGAAGTAGAACTGTAAGTTTTTTAAAACTGTTATGTTTTAAATAATGTTGTTGTTGTTTCTGATTTTCTGTTTGACGTTTACGTTTTAAGTATTGTTATCTGTGTTGGTGTGATGTTTTCATTTCAATTTTCATAGTTAAGTGTGCAATTGATGTTCAGTTTTGATTGTGTGTGATATGTTAGGGTTTTGTTACAATTTGTGCTAATTTTTGTGTTGTTGTTGTTTCTTGGATTTCTAAGAACACTTGCTCACTGTTACTGCAATAAAAAGGGAGGAGGATCTATAAGTTTATTATTTTTCAGATGTGATGTTTTAGATATTTTTGTTAATGTTTTTGGTTTCTGTTTAATGTTTCATGATTAGTTTTTAAGTATTTTTATCTGTGTTGATGTAATGTTTTATTTCAATGTTTTGAATTTGTGGTGTTTTCATGCTTAAGTGTGCAATTGATGTTCAGTTTTGTTGTTTTGATTATGTGTGATATGTTAGGGTTTTGTTACGATTTGTGTTAATTTTTGTGTTGTTGCTATTTTTTAGATGTCTAAGAATACTTTCCTAAGGAAGTAGACTGTAAGTTTTCTTCTTCTATCTTCTTCTAAATACTGCTGTTGATATTTCGAGTTCTATATTTGATCTTTCATGTTAAACCTCTAAGTATTGTTACGTGTGTTAGTGTAATTTTTTAATTTACTTTTGATGTTTTCATGTTTAAGTATACAACTGATGTTCAGTTTTGTTGTTTTGATATTTTATCGTGTGCTTTAATTTGATGTTTTAAATTTTGAGATTGATTTTTTAAATATTGTATGTGAAGGGTTTCAATTTAGTTGTCAATGATATTATGTATGCTCTTGTGATGTTTTAATTACGATATTGATGTTTTTATTACTGTATGTGTTGTTTTATATTATTTCACATGAATACTTTCCATGTTAGAGCTCTGCAATGCCCTTATTGAGTTAATAAAAAAATGGTATGAGGAACTATGATCTGAAGGTGTTCCCTTAAATGGAGAACCATACTCGACCTTTTATCTGGTTGTTGATGGAGTATGAGAGTCATTCTCTTCAAAACAAGAAGGAGAAGGCAAGTTTGTGAAAAATCTAGTAGTGAAGGAAAACAAGTCAAGGAAAAAATATAATTTAATTGTTTAGCATGTATAGTTTGACATTGATTTTTCATATTTGATGGTTGATTGTTAGTGTTGAGCCGCTTGATTGTTATTGATGTTTTAGTTTGATTAGAATTTTTTTCCAGTTTTTATGCTAGTGACCTTTTGATATTCAATGGTTCGATAATTATAACGACTGACATTTTCATATGCTAACGTAAGATATCAAATTAAAGTTTTCCACTTTTATATGCTAATTTATATTCATTTCTTGTGCCACTGATTATTCATTGAATTCCTTCTATTTTGAGTTATCGGTGCATATTTTTATGTCTTGTTCATCTATACTATACATAAAGTGATGCGTATCATCTTACATATATAAATTATCATCCAAAAAATAATAATAACATCTGTGGATAAAAGCGGAACATCAAAATAGTTTCTTCAAATGCAACAGTGGAAAGTTTATTTTCAAAACTAGTTTGAGATATTTTACTATCTTAATTTTGAATTTTTAACTTATATTTTATTTTTGACCGATGTGTTCGATTTTTTCGGCATGCCATTTTTAAAAATTGATTTTTATGTTTCTTATTTTTGAATATTAGATTTTTATTTGATGTACTATTGATGTTTCAAATTCCAATAGTGTGAATTGATATTTTAAATTTTAATATTGATATTTATAATATTTTCATTTTCATTTGATGTTTGATTATAATTATTTATTTTTTAAAATTCTATTTGTATTTTTAGTATATTTATTTGATATTTAACTATTTTGATGCGTGTCTTTAATTTTTACATTTGATGTTTGAATTATTTTTACATTTGATGTTTGACTATTTTAGCTTGATATCTGTTTTAATTTATTGTCAAATTTAATGATTTTGAGTTTTTATTTGATGCTATTTATTTTGAAATTGATATTTAATTAGTTGGATGTGAGTTATAGTATTAAGGCCTAATATCAGGCCAACAAATAAAATTACCCAGTGGGTTAACCAGATTTGACCAAACCCTTCCCAATTATTCCTTCTCCCACCTGACCCTCCGTAGTTGGCCAACGGTAACCGTATGTTCCTGACAATGCCGGCTAACCAATTAATGAATCCCTAGCCTCCGACAACGCGACGCGATTTGAAGCCGGAAGCCCAAATCAAACACACCATCACCATCACTAGGGTTGGAGAACACACAATCAACAATCGGGGGTCGGAGAACCTTGTCGATAGAGATTCGAAAAAATTTCAAATCATAGAACACACCATCAATAATCGGCTTCAAATCATGGTCGGAGAAAATAGCTCAGTGGCAAACTAGGGCATCGATTCATTTCTACGAATCTCAAATATTTCCATGAAAGTAGCCGAGGCGACTGCGGAGAAGGCGAGGCGATGACAAAGAAGGCTAGGAGATGGCGAGGTGGAGATGCCGGAGAAGGGGAGAAGAAGGAGAAAGACGCGTTCAGTGTAATTACTTTGTTTATTTGCAGGATGGTCCTCCATCTTTTTTGCATTTTTTCATTCTGGCACCGAGAAAAGAATAATTGTAATTTGACCCTTGAATTTGATTTGTCACTTACCTATTTTCACTTTAGACCCTGGTCTTATGATGAGATGGTCTCGCGAAAGACATACTATTTCTGTTTTGTTTTGTTAGTTGTGGTTGATGTTTATGATTTCCAGTTTGGCGATTATATTGATGTTTTTTGCAATTTTTTTGATATTGATTTGATTTTTAAATATATTTTTTTCTGCGATTGTAGTTGATATATATTTTATAATTTTCATTTGATGTTTTGCTAGTTGTAGTTGATGTTTATGATTTCAGTTTAGCAATTATGTTGATTTTTCTTGCAATTTATTTGATTTTTGAAAAAAATAAATTTGTCAATCGCAGCTGGAGGGAGAAGAATTGGTAAAAGGTCCATGGAAAAAAATTTGGGAAAGGGTTGAATTTTTTTTTGAAAATGGACCCTGGAAAAATATCGAGGATAGGTTTTGGAAAACAATAGGTTTAGACTTGCACAAAAATCCTTGATTAAAGTTTAGATTGGCTAAGAGGAAACCATATCAAATTGATATCTGTAATAAGTTATGATAATGCATTGCGTTATAATTACATAAGCTAATGACATGGCGTAACTTCTCGGTGGGAGGGGCACATCAGTTGTAGTGAAAGTGAAACTTATTGTTCATGTACTATTATATCATTCGTCTTACAGAGAAGTTTTGTAAGATAAACTTCTTACATTGATGAAGAAATTAAGTTGCTGCGTCATAAAAGTATAAAAGCAATGAGGACCGTAAAAATTCTCCATCGGTAATTGGTGAAACTGATGGAGTAGATTTTACGTCAATATTTAATTTTTGGAGATCATCAAGAACGAAGAAGGGTGCTGATGTCTATTGGGTCGGCATCAGATGGCAACGTCTTGTTTATTGACCTTTTGGCATAGTTCTCATTCAATTTCTCATTCAGATGGTAATTGTCGAAAAACAAAAACTCCTCCCTATTACTGCATATAGGGCTGTCAGGAGCGCACAGTCCTGTTACTGGAAGTAGTTGGCTGCAGCATGGCCGGTTAATAACTCTCAATGCTGTATCATGGAGAACTCGTCAGAATTTCAGGTATCCTCAAAATTATTATTATCCGAATGCTTTTCTGCATAAACGACAGAATAAATTACCTAGGAGCGAGGGGTCGCCAACACGAAGGCTGGTTGAGTTTAAGACGGTGAATTTCGCATCTCTGAACATTGTGTTGAGGTCGTTAACCATGGGTCTCAGTTTAATGTTGAACAACTCGGCCGCGTCAGTTATGGTCTGGGGTTCTACGTAATCAGGTGAGTCCCTAGGTTTATTTACCACTGCCAAAGCACCTCCAAGCTTGGTAAGATCAAATAGGGCAACTTTCCTCGCCCCCAACGTATATAAAGTCTAGTATATATACATACGTATGATTCATTAGCACCAAATTTGACAGTCGACAAAACAAAAACATAAATACAAATAAAATGAAATCAGTTCATAAATAGTGCCTTAATACGAGGAAATAGGCATTTCATGTGTTGTACATTGTAAAGAAGAATAAAAGATGCTCCATATTCCTTTTTTTTATAGAATGAATATGACGTGTTACGCAAGTCTTATCGAACTGGTAACTTTAATTACTGTAATGGGAAGGTGAGGTGTACCTGAAGTTGACGAGAATATTCACGGATCAAGGCATTAGCATATGCATCAGGTGTAGTGTATATTCGTTTGGCATAGTACACTGGTGACTTGGAGTAGTAATTGTTAAGGTAATCATTGCTGCCAAGGAACACAGTATACAAACATTTGCCCAGATGCTCTCTTGCTCTAGTTCTCATTTGCAGGGTAATCTGAAACACTGTTGTGATATGATTCCTCAACTGTCTGTTCATGCTGATGCAATCACCCTGCACCCGACACGGGCATCCATTTTATTCATATGTTGACCAAATTAATATAACTCGGAATGTCTCATTTCAAACTGCACACTTTGATTTTCACTAGTTAAATTAAGAAAACGATGATGAAACACAACTCTGAATGTACATGCTACGAAAAAATGATATACCTCGGCTTTGCCAGACTCTTCCCGAATTCCACAAGCTC
>JAULKM010071785.1:0-27924 GCA_032355605.1 Rubia tinctorum
ACTTTTAAATTTTGAGGTTAAAAAATAAGTTTTTATGGTTCAGAGTACTTTCTTAAATTATATTTGGAACCCCATCTCTAATTAAATTTCATAATATTGCATATTAATACTTGTTCTCACTATGAGACGGTCTCACACGAGACTGTCATAAAAGAAAACACAAATTTATAATAAGTGTGTCATAAATAAGAAAACAGAGGGTGTAGTAAATTTTTAATATTGCAACTAAGACATTTTACTTTTTACCTTTTAATTTTTAAATTAAACCACGTCTTTCCATATGTCTATTGAAATACAGTATTTCCCAAAACTTTACTATTTTAAATAACAAAACAAATTCAATTCGAGTTACAAATAATTACAAAATAAAAAAATAACATAAACAATTTTCATAAAATACAAATAATGTAATAAATATAAGAGTCTGTCTCTTGAAAGGCGCTTTTTCCATCAGTCATGGAAAAACCAAGGTTTAAAGTGCAAATAAAAAGAAATGAAATTAAAATTTTTGGGTTGCATGAATCGAGTTATAAACTTTATAACTACAACACATTGCATAATAAATTTTTAATGTTGCAATTATGACCTTTTACCTTTTATTATTTTAATTAAACTCCGTCTTTCCATAAATCTATAGAAAGACGGTCTTTCCCAATATTTTGCCTAAATGTAAAAGGATGGATTAATTTCCATATGTAAATACAAATATGGTACAAATATCAAAGAAAAAATGAAAAATAAATAATTTTAAACAAAATAATGAGAAAAAGGAAAGCAGGAAACGAGAATGTAAAACAAGAAGGGAAAAAAAGAGAGTTAAATAGCTCTGTGAGGAAAAGGAGGAAATAGATGAGGTGAGAAAAGAAAGGAAAACAAAGCAGTAGAAAGGCATTTGAAGTAGGAACAGGACGCGTCAAATTTGACGTGTTACTGTAGATGCCCGAAATTCTCAATGCCAGTGTAGCGTACCATTGGAGTTTCATTTCCTCCAAACTCTGATGTGGAACGGAAAGATACCGTCCATTGGAGATGACCTAAGAGCATTACATTGTGGTGATCTCAACTAAATTGTGACAGTTTTACATCGCGGGAGGCAGGCTTCTTACAATTTATGAACTTGGCAAGGTAATAAACCCGCCACAGGTCTGGTATCAATTAAGCGTACAAAAATGTCTCCTTCGCAAAGTGAGAGTGTCGGACAATTCAAATGTCACACTGCTCGGGCAAAAATAGATAGTGGAGTAGAGGAGCAACCACTCCGACGCTTAAGCTATTTCCGAGCAATGCATAACTGCGGTAAAGAGAAACAGTTAACCGGTAGAATTGCATGTCAGAATGAAAGTGGCAGTATCACTCTATGCCAGCATCTAGCAAAGAGGAATTTCGCAGGAAACTGAGATGCCTACCAACAGACCATAAACAGCACTTGAATTAGCAAAGACGCCGCTTCAACTACCCACCAAACTATTCATAAGCTAATGCAGTTATTGAAATCAAACAGCTCTTAGTTTTGAAACCGATAATATTTACTTCGCAATAAGAACCATGAAGATTTTAAATCTTGTAAACCTTTGCTCTCACAGATGTACAAGGAAAAACCCAGAGAAAATTTTAATTATTTACTTCACATTAAGATTATGCATTACAGCCAAATGAACAATTAAAGCCATAATTTGCCAATTCGTAACAGCTAGTGCAAGTCAATGCTAGAAGATAAAGCATATACAGCTCCACCACAATTTAGACCATAGAAACAATACTTAATGCTATGGTTTATCTTTTCAGAGCCATGTCATTCAAGCCACAGAAATGGGGTTATGAATTTCTATTCAAATCATTTCAGACAGAACCATAAAAGATAAGGACAAGATAAGCACCTAGATGATAAAAAGAAAAGATGGGATGGGATGAATTTCTAGCAAAATTCATTAATTAAACGTAACCAGATACCTCTAAGACTGTGGATTAGTGCATAATCCTAGCTCATGACAATGATTGAATATCAGAAAACATACCGCTGCCGAAGGCTGATATGCTGCGGAAACTCAAATTCTCCAGGAAAAGAATGCAAATTTGCAACCTGAGGACAAAGGAAGCAAATCACAATATGAATGATACTGTAACATTCCAATCAAGTCCATAGATGTCGTTTTTGTTATGGTGGTTGAAGGGTAGTTGGCACTTGGAAGTAAAAATACAAAAGTATTTATACGTAAATGGCAAACCTCTCGAGGGGTAAAATATCTAAGTTGAAGTTCCTCAGGAGGAACCGTCTTATCTTCATTTGGCTCCTGCGTCTTGCACAAAAGATGCAACCGAATTTCTATCAGGTGATAAATATACAACAAAGTACAAGGTTTCCTCTATTGCTGAAAATTGAGGTTTTAATCTGGTCAGGCATCATATACGCTCATGTACATGGAATTCCTATCAAGTACATCTAAGTTCTACAAATTCCAGTTGGCAAGTAAATATTTTTGTTTCAATGTCCAAAATCCAAATAAGAGTCAGCCATAGCACTACCTGGTGGTCTCTGGTGCACGGAAGAGTAGCCATCCTTAAATATCACAATGAAAAGTTCATCGGAGACAACAAAACAAGGATGGCTAAACGAATGGAATCAATCAACCATTTTCTTCACTGGGTCATGTGCATTATTAATGACAATGCTGAAGAAGTATTTATCTGTTGTCAATGTTACAGTGACAAAAAGATATATTCATCCTTTTGCCCTGCTCATATGCCACCTATCATATCAGATCTTCATACATTCTTAGTGCCACTCAACAAAGGGGTTTTTTAAGCTTTATTTTATACTCCTCCAACTGACCAATCAGTGAATTGTTGGGAAGAACCAGATCTAGAGATAATCTTGTCCATCATTCTTTCACTTTTGCAGGTAATTTTTTATTGACAAATAACCAACTAGTTCTCCATTCACAGAATGACAGAAGTCTAGTATACATAACACGAAGGGGGAAAAGCACCCTTCATTTTATCAGAAATATCATTCAGAAGCACATTTTAGGAAACACAACCAGGTGCGGGACGTATAAGCATCAAGCAGGCATAATTCTGTTTATACTGTTTTCCAACTAAAGAATAAAGTGGAGAGGGCAAACTGCAGAAAGAGAACAGGAGTTGAGTGGGAGAAAATGAGTGACCACACATAGTCAACACACCAAATTTACATTTAGACGGTTACAGTAACCACCAGATATGAAACAACAAATAAACCCCTACCCACCCAATAACAAAGAAAAAATAGAATAACAGACTCACGTAATAGCGCATTCACAAAAGGCACGATACCAAATCATACCTGGACAGTTGCCAAAAGGGAGCCTGTGCCCTTTACGAAGCGATAGTAGCTTTTCGTAAAGCAACAACAGCGCTTTGAACCAGGGAAGACGATATCTGCAATCAAAAGGAAAAGTATACATATTCGGCAAACTAGGAAGTCAAACTGGAAAAAGTGAAAAGCATATAATAGTAGAATGGATACCCATGGCACTTCCCCATCTCTCAACCAAGCTTAATGGGACTAGATATTGTTCCAAAGAGCTGCAACTGCTTCTTTTATCAATTTACTCAGTTAGTTCAGAAATTATAGCAAGCAAAAAATAGGAATCAGTATTTACCTTGTATCTGGATCCTTAAACTCAAGAAAAGCCTGGACAGGCTGACAAAGTTGAATTAACTCGTTCAAGCATTCTGGTGACCGAGCATCTCCGTTGCTTTTTATATCGTTGTTTCCTTGTAAAGGGCCAGGTCCCCTGAGAAGTTGCTTGTTGAATTTTGGATGCCTGAAGGATAAAGGTTTCCTCTTGGCCTGCGGCATGGAACAACAACTAAGCTTTGTTGAAAGACTATTATATCAAGCAACAACCTCAAGCAAAATGTAAAAAATAGTAGACAATGTACCTTGGTTTGAGCGCCCCAATAACGCAAATTTAAAATTATACAGTGTTGCAAAACAAAAGCAGAAGCTGACATTTCTTTCAGTGACTATATTCTCTATGAGGGGATTAAGCAAGGACGCAATCCTAAAATGATTTTCTTTTTCCTCAGAAAACTAGAGATCTCTCATGGAGGTCACTTACGATTTAATAAAGTAGCATCTGGCTGTACTCTTCCCCTGTGTCCCATCCCTAAACGATATAGATCCCATATGTGAAGAAACTCAGTAAACTGTGCAAGGATAGAAAGAGGTTTTTTGGGGGGGGAGAGGGGGGTGTGGACCCCAACTGATTGGGTCCATAGCTGTAAAGGCCTCCCTTCACCACCCACCCAATTCCAACCAGTTTCCTTCTCAACTCAATTTAACCTTATAGAAAAATTGGCAATTCGTATTTATTTTGCCTTTCTAACACCGTGATTCGCTAATCTCATAGAAGAAACTCCATTACTGAGCAAAGTCATAATATTTTCTCACATAGACTTGTGTAGTGTAATGTAGTATCAGCTATATTACATGTCTATACATGTATGAGGTTATAAACAGATGTATATGTTGCATAGACCGAGTACTTCACAAGTAAGGAAAGAGAGATACCAGGCAGAAATATCGAGGACGCGAATAAGGCACACCGAACTGCAACGGGCTCAAAATGAATTCTTGCAAAACAAAGTTGTTTTCTTCCAACATATCAACCATTATCTCATGCGTATCAGATGTCTGCAAAAAAATAATTCAAAGCACAGTCGGATGCAACAAATGTCAACAATTTCGAAGATGGTAGAATGAATTCACTATGTTTCCAATCATCAAACATACCTCAAATCCAACAACATTCTCAACAAAAAGCATAACTGGAGGACGTAAAGTTTGAGGTATCAATTCCAAAATTCTCAGAAATGAGGATGCCCGAGCATCACTAGAACCCTTCTGAAGTCCTAAACCATAAATATAATTTTAAATGTATCTCGAGGACCTGATAAAGAAATAGTCAGCAGCTGTAATATTATCACCACCTTGTCGAGTATAAGGTTGACAAGGAGGAGACAGAAGCCATACATCAGCCTTATATTTGTCGAGATCAGCAGCACTCAAGGACTGAATGTTCCCCTAAAAAATAAAACATCCAAAAAAACATAAATCATATATTATAACCTGTCCCAGACTAAGCTGCAATTTGACTATTTATATAGTTAAAATTTCCCAACTTTATCTGTAAATTGAATTGATATTGGATAAGATTATTGTTGCGTAAGATATTTTCAAATGTCAACTTTTGTTAAATTTAATCATTCTTAATAATCAAAACATTGTTCACTTAAATGTGCAAAATCAAAGATTGCAGTTTAGTCCAGCATAAAGGGAGTGCAACGTACAAAAAGCAGCAAGATTTAAAAGAGTTCAGGGTCGTAAGAATGGTTAAAGAATAGTGTACTTGATACGGGCGGTGGCCGAAATTATGCTGGTAAACATCATTCGCGACGTCATTTATGTCGAATGATTCCACAACTGTTGCGTTTATTCCAGCCTTGATCAAAGAATATCTCTGCAGAAATAGAGCAGCAAAAGGGTCAAGTTCTTCGAGTCCATGAACGAGCAATGTTTAACAGAGTAGATAAAAGCAACAGAGAATGGACTAAAGATATTTATAGTTTTATACCATGCCACCAATTCCACTGTAGAATTCCAGGACCCGCCATGGTTTTTCCTCTCCACCTGCCATTGAACCCTCAGACGCCATGATTTCAGGTCTCGAGAAGAAATTTAAGTCTTGGGTCAATTGCATTTTTGACCCTCAATGTATGTACTCCCTCTCTTTTTCTTTTTCTTTTTTTGTTATAAGAGTGTCCCAAACAAAAATGACACATTATTTAAGAAAAGTAAAATGAGTGATAAAAATTGTATTGGGAGAAAAAAATTGAGTGGATGAAAATAACCTAAACTTTGCCAAAAGGGGCATGAGTTATTGTTAAAAAAACCAAACAAAAAATGAAAGAGAATCAATGTTAGGAAATCGGAAGGAGTATGAATTTAACTTGAATTCCGGTTTTCTCACACATTTAAAAAAACATAAAGTTAAAACAACGACTAACAGTTAGACGGGTTATTTTATAATTGAAATAATTAATTAGTTGATTAAAGGTAAAATTTTGACAAAGACTGTATTTTCATATGCATATGGAGAGAAGGGGTTGAATTAGAATTATAAAAGGTAAAATATTTTAGTTGCAATATCAAAAATTTATTATGCAACGTTCAATAGTTATAAATTTATGACCGGCTTAGTGCAACCCAAAAAAATATCTTGATTTATTCTAATCTGCAATTTAAATCTTGTTCTTTTTATAATTTATGGAAAGACCGTCTTTCAAGTGACGGAATCTTGATTTAATGTTCGTTTTTATATATTACAATGAGCTTTCTTCAACTTTGAAAAACTTTTAAAATGAATAAATAATTATAATTTGACCCTAAATGTCATTAATACGAGTATTTTATGATTGGTCTACCCGTTAGACGGGTTGACAGGAAATTTTCTCTTTAAAAAATCCTCTAAATTCTTTATGATATATTTGGCAAGGCTTATAAATTATTTTCCTTATAAGAAAGAGTTCAATACACCCTTGTTTTTACACTAATTTTTAGTGTCAAATCCTAACCATCCATCTAATCTGGTCTCATGGTTGAGATTATTTTACTAAAAATAGAGTTAAGAAGGAGTGAGATTATGTTTGATGAATGGTTAAGATTTACGTAAAAATTGGTATAAAAATAAGGGTGTGCATTGAATTCTTCCCTTACTTATAATCTAAACACATTTAACACACCTTTAACAATTAGAAAAAGTACTAAAAATAACTTGTTTTAAATATGGACTTTATTCTTGGGAAAGCAAAAATCGATCGCATCCTACTTTCAAAATAAACCAATTTTACTTATTAGCATCATTCCACTAAACACATCCTTAATTCCTTAGAGAATGTTTCTTATAAGTTGTATATGTTGGATCAAAGCATGACAAATCCACTTATTTAAAGTTTTGAGTTCATATTATAATTAGTTTTAGAGAAAAGTGAGTTTATAACTCTACATAATTGACATAAGTGTCAATATAACCCTCAGGTATTGGAAAGGGCCGATATAACTCTAGATAATCAGTGAATGTGCAAAAATAATCTTTTAACCCCCCCCCCCTCTGGAAAAAAAATTAAAAGCAATTTTTATAAGGAATGAAATGACTATTAGATCCCTCTCCTAAACTCTATCCTCAATTCTCTTCTCTCCTTCCTCATCCTGCCACGATTCTTCTTCTTCACCTCCTCCACTCCGGCGTACCAAGACCTTCTTCACCTTCTTCCCTTTCTCTTCTTCTCTCGCAGGTGGAGGAGGAAGCAGCAGAAGCATCATCTCCACTCCAGAGCGACGTTGTTCCCATTTTCTCGTTGGTGAAGCAAGATGAAATAGAATTGATTTTAGTTAGTTAGCCACCGTGAGATGAAGATGAGCGCCACACACCACATGTTAAGGCCGAAGCAGCACTAAGCGCACGGCTAGAGGTGGCAAGCGGTGGTAGGGCTTCTGATTTGAGGTGGCGTCGAGGTAGAGGCAGTTGCACTAGGGTTTTAGACTTGAAATGTGGCGGGGTGGTGCCTGGGGGTTTTTGAGGTGGAATCGACTTGGCGGGAGGCGGGGGTTTGGCTAGGCTGGGTGGTGGCGGGGAGATTAAGCAGCGGCGGATCGAGATAGTGGCATTAGGGTTCAAATTTAAACCAGGGGCGGCGGGATGGTGGTCGAGGGTTTTCAAGGTGGCGTCGAGGTGGTGAGTAGTGGGGGTTTGGCTGGGATAGGTGGTGGAGTACCGCCTTAGGGTTATATTGGCACTTTCATTAAATAGTGAGGGTTGTTTTTTTACTTTTAAATAATTGAGGGTTATATTGACACGTTGGCAACTATATAGTGTTATATTGGTATGTATCCCTTTGTTCTTTTTGAAATATTTTTTTTTATGAAATGAGTTGTATGTTAAACCTCAACTCAAGAAACACTTCATTTGAGTCATTTACTCCAGACCCATTACAAATCAGAAATAAAAACTAATTATGTACAGCCCAAAAATTGGCCCATTTTCCAGCCCAACATGCTCCTACATTTAAACCCCAGCCTTCTTCCTCCTTTTCCATCACTAGTCTCTCATTCTGCTTTCTGCTTTCAATTTCTTTCTTCCTCCATCAACCATTCCATCTCCTTGTTCAACTTAACTTATCTTCTCGGATCCCTCCATTCACATTCTGAAATCACCCGAGTTACAATAGCTGGCACATCATTTTTTATTATCAAAAGTTCTTCTATTTCTCTCAATCTATATGGAATACATTGCAGCCACATTTTTCAACAGCTTCCTCTCTTGCCTGCTGATACATCGGTTTTTTCAATTCTCTTTGACATGTGCACAATTTCAGCTTTAACTTTCTATACAGTTCTACCACAAAATCACATTTCATGAATAGATGGTGAGCAGTTCCCAATTTTATGATCACATAAACAACAAACTAATTGTGTTTCAGTTATACCAGACTGATATAACCTATCTATAGTTGCCAGCTCTCAATTCAAGAACATCTGTATAAAAAACTGTGTTTAGAATGAATTAGTTTATGCCAAACTATCTTAGCTTTAGCTTTACATATCATATACAATAGAAAATTTCAATTTACCTCTTGAATCACAACAATTCTCCAGTTCATTCTTCATCTTTTCTCTCAGCCTTATCAGAGTGTTACAAGCATAGCTTTGAGAAGTAGATGGTTTGCATTCACTGAATTTCTCCCTTTCATATAATATAATTGCAGCCATTGTATCCACGGAATGTCTTCCTTCCTATCAATGTCTCAAACATGCTTACAAATAGCTGTTAGATTCCAGATGGCTGGATCTCTAACTCTCATGCCTCCCCTTGTTTTCCCTAAGTAGATTGCATTCCATGAGACTGTACTGAAACCCTTTTCATTCTCCTCTCTACCCCATAAGTAACAACTGCACATTTTAACGATTTTGCTATTTATAATCTCTGACAACTTCATTATAGCACCCTAGTATCCAGTAATGCAAAGTAAGACTGAATTAATCGGTTGCAGTTTACCAGCATGTGATAAATTTTTGGACCCTTAGCTCTTGATTCTTCCTCTAACCATCTCCAGCAAGCTTTCACATTCTATTTTGTCCCATTTGACTGTTGACAAAGTCAGCCCTATATACTTCATTGGAAATTCACTTCTTTTAACATGTAATATAGATGCCAGTATATCCTTTTCATCTTTATCCATCTTTGACTTTCCTGTATTCACTCCCAATCCCACTATTTCCTAAAAATCTAGCAAACACTGTTTCACCCCATTCACAAATTTCATGGTTGTTCCACAGAACAATAACAAATCATCAACAAAGAGAAGTGAGTGAACTTTTGCTTTCCCACTCCTTTCTTGATAATCAATTATCTTCTTTGAAATAATTATTAGTAAGTTATAATAAATATTAAAAAATGATTTAAAAGGGTTAAACAGCTTCTCTCGTCGCTAATGGTGTTTCATCCCTAATATCTCTTCACCTTTGAGAAATTCTAGATTTCCGAATTCAAACTCCATCTCCCAAAATATGTTGGACTAATGCTTGTGACCACTCCTCACCGGTGGATGGGAACACTGCATCCACCGCTCTCCCTCCTGAAACAATTATTTGATTATGCACGCGCTGGAATTCAAACCCTCCTCCTTGGCCAGGAATTTGCTCTCCCTAACTTGACAGTCATAACAAACTAATTTCGTCTGGAGTATCGTGATCCCCCCAACCTCACAGGCTATCGGAGTTATTCACATCATCAATTTTATATGAAATATCTCTCTATACATACATATATGTATGTATGTATATATGTGTGTGTGTGTGCGTGTGTGCGTGTGTTCGTGGAATCCGATTTCAGTGGTATAAATTTGGCCAGCCCAACTTTTTTATTCAAAATTATAATCAATGATCCTGAAGGTTTTGGCAAGAATATCAATTTCACTTTTTAAACTTCTTTATTGTTGGTTGGAATTTAGTGCTTTATGTTGATATATCTTTTTTGAAAAAATTTATGTTGATGTATCTTAGATACAAGCCGGAGATTGGTGTTATGACTTTTGAATTTCACTCGAGAGCAACATGATACATTTTTTATTTTAAATTGATATATTAATAGCACATGAAGTACACCAATTTCAAAAGGGAAAAATGTTCGGAAAAAGAGTTATATGTCTTAAAATTTGGACATAATTAAAGCATTTGATAGGATAAAATTACCTTTCCTATTACATGCTCTTTGGTTTGTGGGTTTTAACGCACAATTTATAAGAATTAAAGAGTGATATATATCATCAAGAAGATTTTTCTTTATTCTTAATGGAACATGTTTTAGAAATTTAATTCCCTCAAAAGGAATAAGACGGGGGATCCTCTATTACTCTACTTGTTTATTATATACAGAGAAGATTTATCTCTAATGTTACATGATGGTTTGAGGAAGAGAATGTTATCTGGATCAAAATTAGCAAATCATCACCAACATTATCCCACTTATTATTCGTTGATGATAATCTAATTTTTTTATGGAGCATTTATTCATGAAGCCTCTCAGATTATGAGATTATGATAAATCATCAATCTCATTTAGCACAATGTTGAAGGGAAACAAAATAAAACACGCTCTCTATTATGGAAGTGATCGAGTTGAGAGTACTTGATAAATAATTGGGTTTGCCAACTATGTTTGGAAGATCAAAATACGCATCATTAGAATCAATCAAATCAATTTTTTTGTCAAAAGTACAAAGCATGGAACATAAGAAAATACAAAAATGAGGGAAATAGGTTCTTATTAAGGCCATTCAACGATCTATGCCGACATACACCATGTCATGTTTCGAAATACCAAATACACTAATTGATGATATTCATATAATATATGCTAAATATTGGTGGTAAAGTTCAGAGTCTAAAAAGGAAATTCATTGGTCAAAGTAGAACATTTATGTACTCCTAGAGAAATAGGTGGATTGGGCTTTAAAAATATGAAAATTTTCAATCTTGTAATGTTAGAATAGTAAGCATAGTGCTTATTGACTAATTCCATCGGCTATTGCACTGGTTTTGAAAGTAAAATATCTCGTGGGATCAACAATCCTAGAGGCCAATATTGTTTATGGTTCAGCTAATGGCTGGAGATTTATCATTGCGAAGAAGAACTATATTGGTAAAATGCATAAGAAAAAGAATATGGAGTGGAGCTGATACAAGGATGAAAACAGATCAATGGCTACTTAGATTAGGTTTTACAAAACCAATATCATTAACATGTTAATTATCAAATGATATAATTATCTTCTATTGGTATAATATCTATTGATCAATCATTAAAAATGGTCTGGAATAGAATCCAAAATTGACAAAGAACATGTTCAGTGTAGAGGAAGCGTAATTGCAGAATCGGAATCGATGCCACTTCTAATGACGCAAAGAACCCATCTCGCTTATTTATATTCCCAAACCATGAAACTTTTAATAATCTAACATAGAAAGGCTTAGATATATGTCTTCTTGAATTCCTTCAATCAGTTTTGTAGATTAAAAGAAGACAGGTGCATGAAACCTTCCTAAAAGCCTCCCAACTCTCCTCGCAACTGTAAACCTGCTCCATCACGACAGTCACATCTAGTGATAGCAGTGGGGCGGTTTTTGGTGGAGGCCCGTCTTGCATACGCTTCAATTGGATAAGTTTTGGCGGGGATGGAGCATGTATGAAATTCATTCATGTCATGGGTAGTGGGTCGAACATGGATATTAGTTCATACCTGCCCCACTCCACTAAACTCGTTATATACCCGTTAATTTAATATAAAATAAATTATTATTTATCCATACTTCACATATCTTACCTATAATAATTCCATGTGAATTTTTTATTATTAATTTTAATGTAAAAATTATTATAAAAATGAATTTTAGCTATTTTTGGAGAAATAAGTAGGATTAGTACAATGGGTATGAAGTGGGTAGAGAGATCTAAGTGGGTGATAGGGGGGGTATGGATTTATTATGATACTTGATGGAGGCAGGGGCTGATTTTATATATGTACCCACTATGGGTAATGGAGCGAGTATGGGTATGAAAATTTTATGTGGACATGGGTATGGAGGTGCCATAATCCGTACCGTCCCGCCCCATTGTCATCCCTAGTCACATCCTCAATAATTTTTGTCATCGTGGCATACTAGATAGAAAAGTGAAAAGGGGGCCAGGGATTACACCAAGGCCCACCTACTCACCCGATTGAGCAAGTACAACACGATCCCAAACATTTCAACCCGTCCTTAATACTTCGAGATCTCGAATCGGGATTTTTAATCATACCCACAAGTTTGTGTGTGAATTTCAACTTATTTTAAAGGAAAAAACTTCACAAATGGAGAGGACTATTTCAGTGGAAAAAGAAGCGAGGGAGATGGAGGAGGAGCGACAAAGGAGGATGGGATAGTTTTAGAGGGGGAGTAACCGCAAGTGGAGAGTGAAGGGCATATTTGTCATTCCATTTTTTTGAATTTTTGAATGTTTTAATTAAGAGGGAAATCGATTTTTTCCCACAATTTCGATTAAAACTGCTATAGTCAAAATAGTCAGACGGGTCTAAGGTCATTTTTGCACTTTTGAAGAATTGGTGGTTGTTTCAGCACTTTCGTATAAAACATAGGGTCATTTTTACACGCTGAAAATTTCAAATTTCAAATAAAAAATCTCATTAATTACACCTGCAGTTCTTCAATTTCTCTTCATTTTATATAAGATTGTGGGGGAATTGGGTCATTTACACCCACAACGGAGTCCTTGACAAGACGATCCTTTATCCCCATAATTAGTTATCATTTGCTCAAAAAAAATTCTATCATTCTTACCGATTTATTGAAGGTGGGAAAGATTAAAGGATTAGGATTAGGATTAGGCGTTTCAAAATTTGGAACGAGAGTTTCACACTTGTTCTTTGCAGATGACACTTTACTCTTTGGTGAAGCCATTGTCGAAGAAGCTTCCAATTTACAATGGGTGATTTCATTGTTTGAAAATATTTATGGTCAGCGTGTGAATTATGATAAGTCTGGGATTCTTTTTAACCCTAACACATCCACAAATATGAGAAGGATGATTTGCAACATTTTTCAAATCCTTGAGTTGTATCTCATTAGAAATATCGAGGATTACCATCTGAGATTGGTCGGAGCAAAAAGGAGGTTTTTCAAGGAATTATTGATCGCATTCGGAAGAGAATTCATGGTTGGACTAAAAAAACCTTATCTAAAGCAGACAATGAGATTCTGATCAAATCGGTTCTTAAGGAAATTCCAACATAAACTATGAGTTCTTAAGGAAATTCAAATCGGTTCTTCCCCAAATCTGTTCAATAATTTCTACATTCTGGTGGGGTAATGGTATTGGTAAGAATAAAATCCCTTATATCTCTTGGGCTACAATGTCTAGATCAAAGTTGAAAGGAGGGCTTGGGTTTCGTAATTTGGAGTTTTTTTAACTAAAAATTTTACGGGGTAATAATTGTGGGTTTTTATTCATGCTCTGGGGTACATTATATAGAGGTATAAAGACCTATACAGAAAAGGAAAAGGAATCTAATCTAATCACAATTAAAAGTAATATTCACATAATATTGCTATTCCTTAATACTCCTCCTCAAGTTAGAGCATGGGGATCAGAAATACCCAACTTTCCAAGCAATAAATGAAACTGATTCCGTCTGAGAGCTTTAGTAAACAAATCCGCAGGTTGATCACCCATGCGAATATGGTGAGTAACAAGAGTACTGGATTGTACAAGATCACGAACGAAATAACAATCAACCTCTATACGCTTCGTACGTTCATGGAACACCGGATTAGCCCAAATGTACAGATCAGATTGACTGTCACAAAACAGTCGCATAGGAGCGGTATGTATGACACCCAAGTCACGAAGCAAAGACTTAAGCCACAACAACTCGCAACACACAACAACTATAGCACGATACTCTGCTTCAGCAGAAGAACGAGAAATCTTAGGTTACTTCTTGGTCTTCCATGAAACAGGAGAATCAGCAATGGTCAGAAAGTCCCCAGACAACGAGCGACACGTGATGGGGCAGGCACCCCAATCGGAATCACAATAAGTAGTCAACTGTAAAGAACTATGTGAAGAGAGAAATAAACATTGACCAGGATGCCTCTTCAATTAGTGAAGAACATGTATCACAGCTTGCCAGTGAGGAGCACAATGAGACTTCATAAATTGAGCAAGTGTATGAACATAGTAACTAAGCTTAGGAAGAGTAATAGTCAGGTAAATGAGGTGACCCACCAGTCGTCGATACTACTCAGGGTCATCATAAAGAGGCCCTTCAACTTTTTCAAGTTCATGTTGTTGCTCCATAGGGAAGTCAGTTGGTTTAGAGGCTAACAAACCTGTATCAGATAAGATATCCAGGGCATATTTCCTTTGTGAAAGAAACATCTCATCGGGTATTCTACCAATCTCTACACCCAAGAAATACTTAATTGCACCAAGATCCTTCATATGAAAGAAAGAGTTCAAGTATTTCTTGAACTCGGAGATGAGCGACGAAGAACTACCAGCAATGACCAAATCATCCACATAGACAATGACATGAAAAGAAACTGAGCCACGAGTAAAAGCAAATAGAGAGTAATCTGCCTTACTCTGAACAAAACCAAATGCACGTAAAGCCTATGCCAATTTCGCAAACCAGTTGCAAGAAGCTTGGAGAAGACCATAAAGGGATTTCTGAAGTCGGCAAATCTGACTAGGAGGCACATGATAGCCTCGTGGAGGTAGCATAAATACCTTCTCGTGTAAGTCACCATGTAGAAAAGCATTATGCACATCCACCTGGTGAAATTCCCACCCACGAATGACTGCAATTGATAAAAACAAATAAACCGAACTCATCTTTGCAACAGGGGAAAATGTCTCAGTATAGTCAATACCTTCCTTCTGGCGATTTCTAAGAACCACCAAGCAATCTTTGTGATGCTTTATGGTATCATAAGACTATAACATGGTAGGTACACCCATTTGCATCCAATAACATTCTTATGCAGAGGTAGTGAAGACAAAGTCCATGTCTGATTGCGCTCAAGTGCATTAATCTCATCAGCCATTGCATTACGCCAATGAGCATACTTTGAAGCCTCAGAATAAGTGGTGGGATCTGCACTAGAAGTTACTGAACCCAAAAATCTAGAATGCATATTAGAAAATTTATCGCAATTTACCAAAGCATTCAAAGGATAGAAAAACACGAGGAATGTGATGGCGCAGGTGTGGTCGAAGCAGTGGGGGGTTTATTAATATCAGCAATAAAGTAGACATAATCTTGCAGATAATTTTTGACGATCACAACCACTCTGTCGTGTAACAGGCAGCTCAGCTGCAGAAGGCGGCGCTGAAGTCAATTTCGGCAAACCAGGAGGTGGAGACGAGGTAGGGGAAAGAGGCACTAACTGAACTGTTGGAGCACCATCTGGTGGTGTATGGTCAGCGACGGATGGCAGCGCATCAAGCTCGGCAATGGGTGACGCGTCCAGCGTGTGCAACATGGGTCCGACCGGTAATGATACAGTGGGCAGCTTCGGAGAAGAGGCGGTCAGTGTAGGTATGGTGGCCGGAGGAGGAGCAATTGTCGGCGACGGTGAGGTGGCCATTGATAGTGAGGTGGCTTGTGGTGAGGAGACTGCCAGGGTCGTAGCATAAGGAAACTGGTCTTCATAGAAATCAGCATCCCGACTGTTAAAGAAAGTGCGGGTTTCCAAGTCATAAAGACGATACCATTTCTTTCCGGCAGGGTAACAAAGAAATAGAGATTGGCGACTTATTGGAACAAACTTATCACAGAATCTGGGAATGTAACACAAACATCCAAACACGCGCAAAGCTTTGTAATTTGGAGAACATCCATAGAGCAATTCAAATGGTGTGCGACCATCAAGTTATTTCGTCGGTGTCTGATTGATTAGATAAGCAGCAGTAATGACATATTCTCCCCAGAACTCAATAGGCAGATTGGCTTGAAAACACAAAGAAATAGCCACATTTAACAAATGGCGATGATTCCGCTCAACACGACCATTCTGTTGTGGTGTATCAGCTATAGATGTCTAAAAAACAATCATAGATTCAACAAAGTATGATCTCAAAGGAAGAAATTTTGTACCATTATCAGCACGGACACGACAGATATGACGCCCAAACTGTGTCTTGATTAAAGCACAAAATTCTCTAAATCTAGAGGATACATCAGACTTAGCCACTAATATATAAACCCAAACAGCTCGGGAATAATAATTAACTATAGTAAAAAAATAAAATGCACCACTAGAAGATGGTGTGATATAAGGCCCCCAAACTTCACAATGAATCAATTCAAACATAGAACTAGCATTCGAAGAGCTCAAAGAGAAACTATGTCTAGTCTGTTTTGCTCTATAACACACAGAGCAAGGTATAGAAGTATTATTTGAGCTAAAATCAAGAGTATGAACAGAAGACAACACCGTAGAGGATGGATGACCAAGACGTTGGTGCCATAAATCGGATGTGGAAACTGTAGCAACTGTCGGAAATGACGGCGGGATATGAAACTGAACACGCGTATCCAACAGACGAAGCCAATAAAACCCCCTTGTTGTTCACCCACGCCAATCACAGTCCTCGTACTGGATTTATGTAAAATGCAATAATTTTCAGTAAGCAAAACTAGACATTTTAAAGCAGACAATAATCTAGAGCATGATAATAAATTGCATCGTAGTGTAGGTATATAAAACACATGAGCAAGAGTGATATCTACAAAAAGCAAAGAACCATATTGTCCAGCAAATGACAAAGATCCATCAGGCAGTAGAACATTAATGGAATAGGTATCAGCAGTAATGTCAATCAGAGAACCTTTGTCACCAGTCATGTGATATGAGCCTCCCGAATCAAGAATCCAGGGTAAAATGGGCTTACTTGACCCATGATCAAGAGGGTAATTTAACTGATTAAATAAATTACAGGCCGTACTCCATTGATCGTCAAACAGAGAAGGGTCGAAATCAGATCGGGCAGGGGAGCCGGTGGTTACAACCATAATTCAAATTATTTATTTTGTTTAATAAATAAACAATAAAACTAATTGGCTGAAGATAGAAACACACTAGCAGAGAAGCAAATTAATAAATTTGCGCGTGTATCTGTAAAGACACATGGAAACACGCGCTTCAATGGAGGAAGAGAGGCGTTTTGGTCAAACGCGCTTGACTTCACGTGCTTCTGGATTGCGCGCGTGAACCACATGCACGTTGTCTTCCTCAGTAAACAAACAAACGACGTTAGTCGGAGTAATTGGTAGGTTGATGTCGGGGAAGATCTCAGCTTTGCGATGAAGTTGGAGGCGCAAAAACTGAGGCTCGGCGGCGGCGGCAGAAACGAAGCAAAGCAAGATCGAGGCTCGTCGACAGCGGCTGAAGTAAGATCGAGGCTCGGCGGTGGCTGAAACAGAGCAGAGCTCGTCTCCGAAAATTGGGCAGAAATCGGAAAGGCAACTCGGAAAATTTAAGATGTAAAATTTAAGGGTTATACGCTCTGATACTAAGAAAAATTTACAGGTTAATAATTGTGTGTTTGTATTCATGCTTTGGGATACATTATATAGAGGTAGAAATACCTATACATAAAATGAAAAAGAATATAATCTAATCACAATTACAAGTAATATTCACATAATATTGTTATTCATTAATATTAACCTTGTTCTTTTAAGTAAATAGGCGTAACGTGTGCTCACAAATCCATCCCCGTTGCTTTCTCGCATATACAAGGATAAGTATTTTTCTTCTTCTTTCCTTTTACATTCGACTTTGAATTCTTGACCTTCTTAGGCGTGGCGTAGTATTCCTAAAGGAATTGGTGCTTTGAGATTTGGATGCCGGAAACATATTGCTACTGGGGCTCAAACGAGTACTTGTTCTGAACCGTAGTTACCTAGAGATGGCGATTACTTTGTTCATTTTCCTGCCCGAATTCCTAGCACCTTTGTTCATGCATCTGATCTCATTGATCCGCAAACCTGTAGTTGGAGAGGGAGGACTTATTACAATCTCACTTTGATCTGGTCCATACTTTTTGATTCACGATGGCATATGACTCCTGGCGGTGGCATTTTAATGCATCGGGGAAATTTTTGTTTGTTCCATGTATCATGTCTTGGTTGAACGCTCTTAACATCGCCTTCAATTTGGTCTTTCTCAGCCATCACTGATAAAATGTAAAACCCACAAATAATTGTACCTGTGTGTATTCATAAATATACTGAGTACAAAGGGTATACAAGACAAAATCAGATATGGAAAATGATATACAAAACCAATCAGAAAGGGTATTCCTTTCTTAACCTGATTCTAATTTATCTAAAATTCTATTAGTATCAGAGGTAAAAGTCTTGAAATCCTAAAATTTTCCAAACTTTATAAATATGTTCATCACCGCCGCCCCCAAGAGCCCACGCGCTGCCGATGCCGCCTTGAGTCTTGCTCACACGCCGTCGCTGACGATTTCGACGCCGATGTTGTCGTCCTTGTCCTTCTGTACCCATGGATCTCTATAACTACTACTGTTACTCCAGGTAGTTGGATTGTGAGTTGGATAAGTGAATGAGAGAGATATAATATTTAATTAATTTTTTTGTTGATTGGGCCATGGATAAATATAGTCTTATATTGGTGTAGCCCAATCGTTATATGCTAGTTGCTCATGGAACTAGAATGCAACATATTCTATTGTGGTTGACGGGGGGCTCATTTGTAAATAATATAAACTTAATTATTTTCTATCACGTCCCTACTGATCCCTCTGTGTAAATAAGTATTTTTTGGGCCTCTTTTGTCATGCAGCGTTTGGTTCCATATTTATTTTTGTCCTTATCTTTTTTTAACAGACCTAGTATTAATTCCATGAAATTTATGACCGTTAAATTTCCTTTAATTCTAGACATCCGCCAAAGTTCGGCAGCCTCTAACATAGTTGCATACGATGATGGAACACTTCAGCGAACCTCTTATTTTCTAAATGATGGGATGGCTCATGTTGGAGTTATTGTACATGGTTTAATTCCTTCAGGCTAATAGCCTCTGAGTCTCTCTCCACAGGTTCCGTTTGATTCATTTTTGTGATTCAAGCTGATAGTGTTTGTTTGATTTTGATTTCGTTTGTTTCAATTGACTGAAATCATTTCTACCAATAATCTATGCTCTGTTCTCAAACTTGGAACAATCTGATTATGAAAATCTCGAATTCAGCACATAACTGTTTGCCAATAATCATTTGATTAAATTCTTTGTTGGTATCACTAAATTATAAGCATACGGTCTTATTGGGGGAATACTTTTACTGTTTTCAATTTTTCTTATCCGCAAACTCGGCTCAATCAGTATGACTGCGACTGGTGCTATATGAGAGGTGCATGGTGATGGTTGATCATCTTCTCGTTCTTGTTGAGCTAAACATTTACGTCACAAATGCATGTTAAATATTGTTTGATTTTGTATATCTAAAATTTTTAAAGTTGTGAATTTGGGAACTAGTGTTGCTATAGATTAGGGAAGGAGCAACTGACTTCTCGAGGGCTGAAGAGTGCAAGTGAGACTGAAAAAAACTTGATGTCCTACTATTTTAGTTTGATGTGTATTCTATAATTTTTATTTGATGTTCATAATTTGATTTTTATTATTTATATGGCAAAATCTTGGGAAAGATCGTATTTCCATAGGGTTATGGAAAGACAAAGTTTAATTAAAATAATAAAAAGATAAAAAGTTTAAGTTGCAACATTAAAATTTTATTATGCAACAGTTATAAGTTTATGACCCGATTAACACAACTCAAAAACTTTATTTTCATTTCTTATTGTTGAAATATATATCCCACATCGATTTCTTACAAAGATAATGACTTACATATAAGGTCTTGGATCACATCCACTTAATTGGTTTTAAGATGGAAGTCCAATATACCTTTAAATTTAACATGGTATCAGAGCCCAGGTTGGGTTATTCGGCCGATGTGTGGATCCCCTTTAATTTGGCCTGATGTGGGCCGTTGAGTGTTTCCACGTTGGCACGTGAGGGAGCGTGTTGAAATATATATCCCACATCGGTTTCTTACAAAGATAATGACATACATATAAGGTCTTGAGTCACATCCACTTAGTACCAATTGATTTTAAGATGGAAGCCCAAGATACCTTTAAATTCAACACTTATAATTTACAGTTTAAACTATGGTCCTTCCATGTCTTGTGAAAATACCGTATTTTAAGAGACATACTCTATTTACAATTCAGTTTTAGAGAAAAAATCGAATAAATGACCCGGCCCAAGTCATCAGCCCAAATCTAGCTGGGTCAATTAATGTGGAAAAATGAAACTAGGCAACGTGAATACCCGAAACCCACCTAAACCCCTCCAACCTGTCGGCAACTCCATTCGCGGCGGCAAAGATTATGTCCGATCAGCCGGCGATGGAAATAACCTGTAATCCGGCGGCCAACAACCATCACTACAACACTCACGCGCCGCCGCTATAGCTGCAACAGTTCTTCTATGTCGGCAACAACAACCATTAATCAGGGATGATCCCATCATACGCCGTGTTTGGGGATCCCGAGGGCATTCCCCTTCAGCAGACTATTTCAATTGCCTCCACTGCGGCTCCTCCGCTCTCACCACCGTTAAGTAAAAACATAAACCCTATTCCGATTGATTCGGCGAATTGAAGAAATTCGATGTTTAATTTGGTCAATACTTTAATGTTGATGCTTTGTGATTGTGCTGTTATCACTCTGAAGTAATCAAATTCAGATTACTAGTTCAAGCTGTAATTTGATAATTCGTGAACTTGTCTGATTTAGACGGTAAAATTCATTTGATGTATGCGCAAAGTAGCGCAATGGAGGGGTTATATGTCAAGCTTAGTAACTTGATAATTTACAACAGCAGAAATGCGGTGTGCATTGCAGATAACATCAATGGTGTTGTTACCAAGTTTGACTCATCGGGTAATGGTTGGGGATCGGCTTCTCGATGTGCATTGCAGATGAAGAATCAGTCTGGCCACAATAGTAGGTTGCATGATTCCTATGATGCTCGGAGTTTGCTGTCTGTGTCCTTGCATGGATTGCCTCTGGCATAAGTGCAATTATTGTCCAATCTACGGACAGAAGGTAATAGCTACTATCACTATGTTCACAGACTTACCATTAGAGTCCAAGTCGCGTGTTTATGTAACTATTTCAGTGTTAGGAACGCGATAGAGCGAGTATGATGAAATGACATCGGAATTGACTGATGTATTGTGTGTGGTACTGTGTAGGTGGCTGATTTTGAGAAGTCGGATCCTTGTTTTACGACGGATCCTCCCAACATGAGCCAACCAAGCTCCGCGCTACGAGCTTGATTGGATGAGTATATGTGAACATAGTGTGTTGGTAATTCCTTGATATCCATGTCAATATGGAGAGTGGTTTATATTAATAATTCGGATGGAGTGTATTGGTTTGTTGTTGTAAGCTAATAAGACAATAGAGATAAAGGAAAGATGTGAAAATGAGTATGAATTTCGGTTTAAATTTCAAGAGAGAGGGGTTTCACTTTGGTTTTTTCTCCTCAATAAAATTAGTAATCAAATTAGAGGAAAATCAGCATAAATATTTGGTTTAAATTTCAAGAAACTGGTTTTAACTTATTTATTTTCTCCTCGATAAAATTAACATTCTTATCAAATTCAACAGTGTTACAGATTCGTGTACTTTTGCGAGACATGTAGAGTATAATATCAGAATCACTTAAACTGAACATCATGCCCCAATTCTATCACCTCTTCCCATAGTTGCCGATCAGAAATTAGAGAACTATATCAGCGGGTAGCTTTGGATAAGAAAAGATGGTAGCCACGTCATTTGTTAATGGAATTATTATGTGAAGCCATTGACAATTCAGAAGGAAGAAATAGGTCTGACCTGCCATTAAATAATTATGCACCCTACTGGTTAGCTGAGGTACACGCACTAAAGAGAGATCAGTACCCATAATAACACAGGATTACCCCAAATGGAATTGAAGAGGAGAAGGTTGGGAGAAGTTTAAAACACAACAATTTAAATAGAAATAATTTGACTTAATGACCAATAATTCTCTAGTTATTGATTTGTCTACGTGAGCTTGCAAAATTTTTTAGAAATTGACTCTCCTTTATCTCCAATCAAAGCATCAATCTCATTGCCAACTCGAAGGCATATATTTACAAATCAACGTAACCTCTTCAACCGTGCAAAACATTTTCTCATTCTTGCCCTGTGGATGATGAGCCTTGAGGTTGTCCACCACTTGATTCTGACCTACTCGAAGTTGAGCCTTCTTGTTGTCCATGCAAACGTTGTTGATCCAAATAAGTCTGCCAACATATGCAGGTTTATTTGGATCAACAACGTCGGCATGAACAACAATAAAGCTCAAATTCGGGTAGGTCAGAATCAAGCAGTGGACAGCAACAAGGTTCATCTTCCGGAGGGCAAAATTTGAGTCAAGGTTTTGCACGGTGGTTGAAGAGGTTACGCTGATCGGTTCATATGTCTGGGAGTTGGCAATGGAATTGAGGCTTTGATTGGAGATGAAAGAGATTCAATTTTTAAGAAATTCAACAAGCTTGCGTAGACAAATCATTAACTAGAGAATTTTTTAACAATAAGTAGAACTATATTTCTTTTTAAATTGTTGTATTTTAAACTTCTCTCAACCTTCTCCTCTTCAATTCCATTTGGGGTAATCCTGTGTTATTATGGGATACTGATCTCTCTTTAGTGCGTGTACCTCACCTAACCAGTAGCGTGCATAACTATCTAATGGCATACCAGACCTATTTATTCCTTCTGATTTGTCAATGGCTTCACATAATAATTCCATTAACAAATGACGTGAATACCATCTTTTCTTATCAAGTGCTACACGCTGATATAGTTCTCTAACTTCTGATCGGCAACTACGGGAAGATGTGATAGAATTGAGTATGATGTTTAGCTCAAATGATTATGATATTATACTCTACCTGTCTCGCAGCTGCCGCAAAAGTACACGAATTTGTACAATGAATAGATGTTTAGAGTATTTTCAATGCTAGACACGATCAAATTTGATGGTGCTACGGAAATGGTACACTATCTTTCTCCAATTTATAACTTAAATTTACACGGAACGTATTATTTTATCATATTATATTGCTTCAAATGTTTTGTTACTCCCTACTTTTATTTGTATGTTTAAATTTAAATATATAGTTTTACATAATTTAATTTACCATAAGGCAAAGTCTTGGTAAATACTGTTTTTCCATATATGAAAAGACGCGGTTGAATTAGAATTATAGAAAGGTAAAAGATTTTAGTTATAATATTAAAATTTTATTATGCAACATTTAAGAGTGATGGGTTTATGACCAGATTAATACATCCTGAAATTTTGTTTTGATTTTTTCAAATTTACTGTTTAAACCTCGGTTTTTCCATAGTTTTTCAAGAGACATACTCTTACCATAATCTTTTTGTTAGTAATAATAAGATAAATTATTTAATAATTGCTATTTCTACACAACTGTTTATTATAACTCTCATTTTTCCAGCTCTTCAAGTTTTTTTAAATGTTATTTTTTTCAACCATATTTACCCTCAAACACAAACATGTACATGTATATGTATATATATATATATATATTTATATACATATATATATATATATCTATACCCATATATATACCACTGTTAAATTATCCGAATTTCAATCTTTTCGGCTGGGACCGGTAAAAACATATTAGGACTGGATTAGATCAGAATCAGACTGTCAAAAATTATTGAACTGTATACATATGAAACAATACAGTGGAACATTAGTAAAAGAAGAGAAATAACTACCAAACAAACTAGATAATGCAGTTATTACCCCCATTTTGAGAGCGAGGAGGCAAAACTATGTTGCAGTTCAGACCATCCCAAATATACTGCAACATTTTTCCTGACAAAAAATCATAAATCATATGTTAAAAACCCTTGCAAGAAGAAAACCGTCGTGATGACAAACTGCAAACAAGAAATAGGAGCAATACCGGGAGAAGATGACCGAACTACAGGTAGGTTGAGAGAAGGCCTGAGAATGAGAGCAGAGAAGAGAGAGGAGTGAAATGTGAGAAGTGCAGAGAGGAGGAGGTTGGGAGAGGTATTAAATGAGAAGTTATGACACGGAGCTGAGGCTTTTTTGCAGAGGACCCCAATCTGAGAAGTTGCAAAATGCAAATTTAATGGAAGTTAAAAGATGAGGGGTGTCCGGCGCGAGAATATTGGCAGTGAAGGGACCCTTCAAAGAGGCGAGGGTATTGACATTACAATTCATTTTTCGGGTAAATGCCAGAAATTGAGGTTGGAAAGAGAGAAATGGAGCAGAGAAAGGGAAAGATAGAAATGACGTTGGGAAAGAGAGGTAGAGAGGCTGGAGCAGTGCAATAAAGGAGGTTGGGAATAGTGAGATGAGGAGAAAGGGGAATGGCGTGTAGCAGGAAGGAGAAAGTGCAGCTCATTAATTGAGTTTTATTTTGGAGAATATTGGAGGAGTGAATAATGAGGGAAAAGGAGATTACTGTAGTAGTAAAGAATTATGGGAATAATTGATGAAGATTGAGTGAGGATTGTGGGTAATTTAAGAATGTGAATTTTTATGAAAAGAATATTGGGTAAAGTTTTAATTTTTAAAGGCTATTTATTTCTTATAGTATGTTGATTTTTTTAAAAAATAAAATGTGTGCAGAAAAATGTGCATATTCAGCCGAAACAGATGTAGTATTTGACTTTTATTCTTTTTTTCTAAAAAAATATTTTTTACTTCAATTCTTATTTTACATCTACTAACTTTTAACGGTGTTATTTAATAAATGATATAACTAATAGAGTGATATGATGTATGTTTTTATTTATTGCAACAAGATTCGTTTAACGTTAAAAAGGTTTTAAATGTGTTGCAATATATAAAATAATTATAACTTAACCCTCAAATTTATTAAAATCAAAATTTTCATAATTATCTAACGTTGGTCAGTATAACATGAGACTTTTTTATTTTTAACTAATCAAATATTCATTAGCAATTTACCTCCTATTATGACTCCTGATAATCGCTATATACTACATCTGTTTCGTTGGATGTTACACCATAGGTTTAGGTGAACGAAATGAGTGGATGAAATTGAATTCAAAAGGGGAAAAGTAGAATAATTTGATGAAATTGAAGCAATCTTGTCATAAATGGAAAGTGTGTCAAATTCACAAAAATAACCAAATAATAGAAAGTGTGTCACATCCAATGAAACAGAAGAGTATAGTTAAAATTTACTGTAGCATGCGACATTTTCAAACACCAATTTATCACATTGCTGGTGTTGAATTATTTTTTCATATCCTTAAAAGATGCAAGACTATTTGATTGACTTTTATATGAATCTTAGTTTATGTGTAAGGTCCATCCTCACTAAATTTGACTTTTAAAAAAATTGACGAATAATTATGGGTGGAGGGAGTAATTTCTTACTTATTCTGTTCCACCCAAATTTGAACAAAAAAATTCAGTCAAACTAATCAAACTTTGACCACACATTTTCATACGTATATGAACAATAATTTTATTGTATGATATATGGTTAAATTATTTGTAACATGTAGTTTTAAAATATTAAATTTTTATACTCCTTTCGTCCCAGTCCAAATCACAGTTCAATCATTGCACAACGTTCGAGAAACATGTTTGACCGTTAATATATTTAACCACGTATAATAAGGGCAAATAAAATGTTACTTTATAAAAATTATTTGTTACGACGAATTCAACAATATTACGTAATACTCTCTTATAAAAATAAAATATATAAACTGGACATAGGAGTAATTTTGATCCATTTCATTGTTGAATGGATTGAATATATGTGGTCATCTCACATCAGAACTCAGAAGCCAAAGCAATATTTTTCAGTAGCCACGTGCTAGGTCTTACACGTCATTGCTACTCTAACAACATTATGGGCCGAGAAGAACGTACGGAGTATTCCTTTTGCGTGATTTATCTTCTTTTGACACCAATATGAAAATGAAACGTCTATTAACAACACAAATTATCCTGTCATCCTATCAGTAATGATATACTGTACCACTATAAATTACTTATTTATTTTTTTACGATTTTCAATGAGCATGTTTGATAGTAAATATCTCTAGTTAACTATATAAAAATACAGCATAAAAATTAATATTTGAAAAATAAATGTTAAAAAATATAACAATATCTCACACGATATTTTTATTATTTATATATTAATATACAAGGTCAAAGTTTTCAAAGTTTGACTCTTAAAAAGTAAATAAGCAAATTATAGTGGGACGGATGGAATATTTACTTTTTTATAGTCAAATTTAGCAAATTTCAACCATAAATATAAAAAAAATTATATATATATATATATAATATATCATAAGATATTGTTAAATTCATCTTAACATATATTTTTTAAATGTTTATTTTTTATTCAAAATTGATATGTAGATAGAGATATTAACATTCAAACATGATTATTGAAAATCGTAAAAAATTAAATATGTTATTAATGCTGGGGCGGGGAGTATGTCCAATTTGTAATGTTCTTCCGATTCACTAACACTGGCTAACTTTCTATTTTGTGATGATTTTTAAATATTTACTCCTCATCTTTTTAGTAAATTCTACATTATTTTCATCCATTCATTTTAATATTTTACTTTTTCAATGCATTTTCTATCACTATAAATTTTTAAATTCAATTGTCAAAAGTAAGTGATTCGATATTAATAATCGAGGAAATACAATTTCTTTGTCATTTTTCGCAGCTTGATCGTAACCAAACATGTGATACTAAGATATTTGGTCACCTCACATCAGAACTCATAAGCCAAAGCAGGAGTTTTTCAGTAGCCACGTGCTAGTTCTAGTGCTAGTGCTAGGTCTTACATGTCATAGTTGCTACTCTAACAACATTAATATCACGCCATTACTAAATAAAAGCTTTATGTTTTAGGAATATTTTTACATCAATAATAAAATGGAATAATTATTTAATATTAATTGTATTTAATATTAATCAATTATTATTAAAATGATATTTAATGATGAATTTTTAGAAGCTGGTGGAGGCGGCGGCCAGCGGCCGATGGCCCCAAAAGTTTGGGCGGTGGCGTAAATCTGTACAGCACCAAAAATCTGTGCAGCGCCGATAGGTGGCGCTGGCGCTGGCTAGCGGGCTGGGTGTGGCGGCGGCTGGCATCGATGGTGTGGTTTTCTTCTCCTTGTACTCCTTCCCCGGTTCCCCATCAACTTTTCTGGTTTGGTTCTCCTTCCCATTTCCCGGTCTGGTTCTCCATCCACTTCACCGGTTGGGTTCTGATTCCCCGGTTCTCCATCAACTATATCGGTTCGGTTCTCATTCTCCAGTTCTCCATTCACTTCCCCGGTTCGATTCTCCTTCTCCGGTTCTCCATCCACTTTCCCGGATCTCTTTTTCCGATTCTCCATCCACTCTACCGGTCCGGTTCTCCTTCTCTGGTTCTCCTTCTTCGGTTCTCCTTCCTCGGTTCTCCTTCCCCTTCCCCGGTCCGGTTCTCCTTCCACGGTTCTCCTCCTTCTTTTTCCGGTTCTCTCCTTTTGATTTTATTTATTTTGGGTTCTCCTTTCCTCCCATTTTGGGTTCTCCTTTCCAATTTTATTATATATTTTTGGTTCTC